>CM070096.1:19973766-19991266 GCA_036178185.1 Liparis tanakae
CAGCCAGGACAGGTAGTAAACACGCAGCTTGTTCTTCTTCCCTGGGAGCAAAGGAACGACGGCGAGTCGGAAAAACACTCCAGATCACGCTGAGGGGGGCTCAGCAGAGGGACCGGCTGTACCTCAATATGTATACAATATGTACCTCTGAGGTACAAGTACAATACGTACCTCTGAGGTGAAGTACAACAGGTACCTCTGAGGTGAAGTACAGCAAAAAGTACAATATGTACTTCTGAGTTAAAAGTACAATAGGTACCTCTGAAATGTAGTACAGTAAAAAGTACAATATATACCTCTGAGTTAAAAGTAAAAAAGGTACCTCTGAGATGTATTACAGTAAAAAGTACAATATGTACTGTGAGATGTAGTACAGTAAATAGTACAATAGGTACCTCTGAGTTAGAAGTGCAATATGTACTTCTGAGGTGAAGAACAGCAAAAAGTACAATATGTACTTCTGAGTTAAAAGTACAATAGGTACCTCTGAAATGTAGTACAGTAAAAAGTACAATATATACCTCTGAGTCAAAAGTAAAAAAGGTACCTCTGAGATGTATTACAGTAAAAAGTACAATATGTACTGTGAGATGTAGTACAGTAAATAGTACAATATGTACCTCTGAGTTAAAAGTACAATATGTATCTCTGGGTTAAAAGTACCTCTGAGATGAAGTCCAGTTAAAGTACAATATGTACCTCTTAGCTATAGTACAGTAAAAACAACAATATGTACCTCTGAGATGTAGTCCAGTTAAAGTACAATGTGTACCTCTGAGATGAAGTCCAATGTGTACCTCTGAGACGTATGAGGTTGCATAGAAAGTGAAGTACAAGCAGCCGCCTGAAGCCAGTACTCGGTGTACCTGGGACTCACCTGAGATGGTGACCAGCACGTTGAGCCCCTCCAGGACGTCCATCTGCTGGAAGCGCCGCCGGTTGATGAGGTTGTAAACTTTCCCCTGACCGCTTCGGTCCAGCAGCATCAGGCCGTTCTCCGTCCCCACCAGCAGGTTCACTCCTACACACACACACACACACACACGTGTTTATTTACCCCCCGCCATGGGGACACACTGATGGTACCTGCGCTGTGAGGACCCCTCACCCCACAGAGCCGCACACAGGATCTCAGAGTTGAAGCGCTTCTTGTATTTGCGGATCTCGGGCGTGTCGCTGTGCGGCCGGATGTTGGTCGGGTTCACGTTGACCACGGAGATCTTCCTCGCCTCGTTGAGCCTCGCCTGCTCCTGGTCGTGCTCGTGCTTCAGCAGCTCGTCGGTGAACAGCGCTGCGGCACAACAAAGGTGTGAATAGAAGCTTTTCGGCAGGTGAATTATAAAGAGAGAAGATTTATAATTTTTTATTTCAAGTCTCTAAGAGGAACTTTCAGTTGTTGATTCTGGCGCTCCCTGTGGACAAAGGCGGTAGTGTTTTACTGTACTAACAATTTAGCTCAATATGAAGTAATGTCTTGATCTAAAAAGGTAGAATATTTACTTCTGAGATGTGGTGGAACACACGTTTACAGTTGCATAAAATGAAAATAGAAGTGACTGTAATTTATACTGCAGTATTGATGTATTTATTTAGATTTATGTATTTATAAATATATATATATATATATTTATTCCACCACTGCTTTCAGGAAGCATAGCAACCTGAGATAACAGGAAGTTGAGTCCTTCCACGAGGTGTGGAGTTAAAATTTATAATAACTATAATAATAGGACAAAGAAAAAAATTATATATACAGTATATTATAATATTAATAGTGAAAAATAAAAAAAATACACGAAAAACTACAATACAAATAAATACCACAATATTAATGAATAATAAAATCAAAATAAATATATTTATAATAATAGTAATTATAATAATAATAATAATATAAAACATCTTAAATATATAATAATACTTTTGAACAACTATTTGACATATATCTTTAAACAGAGATAATCTACATTTTGAGCTGCAGAATGTGGTTTTCCTTCAGCCCTTCATATTCATCCTAGAGGTTCCAGGTCCAGGTGAGTCAAACCTACCTGAGGCCGAGATGTTGTCTTCGTCGTCGTCGTCGTCGTCGTCGTCCGTCGGAGACGTCCCGTACACCCTGGGATCCACGAAGGGAGTGAAGGAAGACTTGGAGCCTCCGCTGCCTCCCATCGCGTACTGCAGACACAGATCACAGAACTCAGATCTCAGATCACAGATTTCAGATCACAGATCTCAGATCTCAGATCTCAGTCGGCCACATTCGTTCATTTTGAGAAGAAACAGGAAAACTGTTGAAATAAAAACATTGACGCGTTCGCCGCTATTTTAGTTTCTTTCTTGAGTCTCGATGATGAAAAACAAATGTTGGGATCTGGACCAGAAGCTGGGAAACGGAGAGAGGGAAGTGTGTGTGTGTGTGTGTGTGGGGGGGGGGGGGGAATAACGAGCAGAGCAAGGGAAGAAGAAGTCCATGTTTGTTCCCACCTTGATAGAGACCCAGTTGGTGAAGGTGTGGGGTGTGACTGGTGGAGGGGGGGGGGGGGGGTGACAGGGTGCTGGTCTATCAGGATCAGGCATGGAGTTGGGTGGGGGGTTGCGGGGTTGCGGGGAGGGGCAAACAATTGGGTGCCGCTCCACCTACTTGGGCGTCGCCCGGGGAGACCAGGGGGGAGGGGCTTTGCTGCAGCAGATCGGGGAGATTGGCGTCGGCGGGGAACAGATTGCCGGGGAAGCCGTTGCTGGCGGCGGAGCTCCGCCTCCGTCTGCCGTGCTTCTGGAAATACAAAGAGATGGGCGGGGCTACTGTGCAGCGGGGCTGCGATGACAGGAGGGAGGAACCGACGGGCTCGGAGAACTCAGGTGTGAAAGACGATGTGTGAGCATCAGCTCCTCGATTCGATCTGCTCCCAAATGTCAAAGTCTCTCTCTTGGCGAATTTGAGATGGAAAATGAAGAAATTCGCAAAAGAAAATAGAACATTTGCGACTTTTCTGAATATTTGTAAGTGTACAAAATATATTTTGAATTTCCTTGTCCACTATTTCCTGGCTTAACAACTAATCAATTATTAATCAGGAAATTAATTCAAAAAATCACAATACTTTTGTATACATATATATATATATATATATGTATGTGTATATATATATATATATATATATATATATATATATATATATATATATATATAAATAAAGTACATGCATGTATGTATATATATATAAATCTAGTGACACCATTTGCTAAATTACTAATACTATTATTAATGCTATTATTGCCTTGTTGTTTTTAGGTCTTATGTAATTGGACTGTTCTATTTTGTTAAAAAAAAAAAGAATAAGTTGGAAATAATACAAAATTAATTGAATAACTCACTCTCATCGTAGTACTGAATAAAAAAAATTGAAATACATAAAGAAAACCAGATAATTCAACCGAGCAACACAGTGTTGACATCCAGCCGGATGGTCAACTGACCAATTAGAAGTCCAGAATCGTTTACCGGACAGGCGAACACGCAACCAGTTAAACCGGTCGAGGGGTCAAAGGTCAGGCTCACCTCACGCATCCTCAGGGTGCCGTCCTGGGAGCTGTTCCCGTACGAGTCGTCGTGGCCGTCGCCGTGACCTCCCAACACGCCGAAGGACTCGGCGCCGTGACTCGCTGCCGGCCTGAAGGAGAGGCGACAGTTCATGGGAAGCCAGTTGGGGATCAACCCGAGCCTGTGTGTGTGTGTGTGTGTGTGTGTGTGTGTAACACTCACATGATGCGCGGTATGTCGCTGACGGCCACGCTGCCGTCGTTGGCCCCGCCCTCTCCCTCCTCGTCTTCGCTGCTGTGCGAGTCCTCGCTGGAGGACGAGTAGTCCGTGACCTTGACGGGCGGCCGGCTGGCCTCCTCGCCCTGCCGCAGCTCCCGCAGCTCCTTGGCCAGAGCCGTCAGGTCCTGGGGGGGCGGAGGAGACCACGGCGGGGTCACACACAGGCCTCTGCTGACCCACGGGGGCTTTTTGTTCTTGTTGTTGTTTACTTCATGCAAAATAAATTAATGTTGCCGCACAAGCTTTACAAATAAATGTGTCGGTCTCTCAATACACATTATATATTATAATGTTGTTTCAATACTGTACACAACAGTGTTGTATTTTATTCTTTTTAAATATTTAGTTTAAATCAATCTTTTTTGATAAATTATATAATTTATTTCATTTATATATATATATATATATATATATATATATATATATATATATATATATTGCCCATATCATATTTCATTCTATTTATAAATATTATTTATATTATTTCATTGTATTTTATATGTATTATATATTTTATTTCATTGTATTTCATATATATTATTTCATTTTATTGTATATATATATTATGTTATTTCATTTTATTGTGTTCATATTATATATTGTATTTCATTGTATTTCAGATGTTATTTTATTATATACATGTATATTTTATTTCATTCCATTTTATATGTATTATCTCATTTTATACATATTATATATTGTATTCTATTTTATATATATATATATATATATTAATATATATATATATTCTATTTAGATAGTATAATATATATATATATATTTCTCTCTCTATATATATATAGATAATAGATATAGATAATATTTATATATATATATATATTATACCGTCTAAAAAGAAGTGTACTTTCAATATGCAAAGAAGTGTGATAAAGACTTAATTAATGTATTTTATTTATAATACTTGTTTTCACTATGTAATGATAAGTTAAATCCCCCCGCGACTAATAGGGAGATATTATTAATATATTATTAATATATTATTAGTCTATTAGTCTTATTTTTAGCCTTTATAAACGTGTGTGGTGGTGGTGGGTGGGGGGGGGGCATCATGCCTCAGTGCAGGGGGGCCAGGGGTCAAAGTTCAGGGACATTTAAATTCATCCTGTGTGACATCAGCAGTAAAAAGGGGTGGTGCTTGTGAGAGGATAAGAGACAGGAAGTGGAGGAGGAGGAGAGGAGGAGGAGAGGGGGGGGTATCTTACCTCCTCCTCCTGAAGAGAGAGAGGGGAGATAACATGGGAGAAAGAGGTAAAGAGAAAGGAGGGATGTAAATGAAACAAGAGTGGACGAGATGAGGGGAAGACTTGAATCCTAGAGGAACCAATCAGGTGAGAGGGGAGGAGACAAGGAGAGAGGGAGGGAGACAAGGAGAGAGACGAGGAGATAGGGAGGGAGACAAGGAGAAATGTCACTGACCTCGTCTACAGCTTTCCTATAGCTCTGAAGGACGATGAAAGGAGGGATGGAGGATGGAGACGAGAGAGAGATAGAGGAAGAGAGGACAAGGGGAGGAGTAGAGACAGAGGGAGAAAGAGAAACAAAGAGAGGAAGACAGAGGAGAAGAGAAGAGAGAGGGGAAGAGGAAGAGAAAGAGAGGAAGAGAAAGAGAGGAAGAGAAAGAGAGGAAGAGGAGTGAACATGAACAGTAACGTTGTTAGTTCAGTGTTTGTCCGTTTACTTTTCCTCCAACATCCAAAATCTGGAGTTCATATGTGTGTGTGTGTGTGTGTGTGTATATGTGTGTGTGAGAGTGTGTGTGTGTGTGTGTGTGTGTGTGTGTGTGTGTGTGTGTGTGTGCGTGTGTGTGTGTGTGTGTATATGTGTGTGTGAGAGTGTGTGTGTGTGTGTGTGTGTGTGTGTGTGTGTGTGTGTGTGTGTGTGTGTGTGTGTGTGTGAGAGTGTGTATGTATGTGTGTGTGTGTGTGAACTCACTGCAGGCCTGCTGGGTCGTGTCTCTCTCTCGTCTTGGGTGTCTTGGGAAAGTGTCGAGCCTTCAGTCTGAACGGCTGAATGACCTGAACACACACACACACACACACACACACACAGGCATATAAAAACACACACACAGAGAGAGTGAGGGGATTTTTAAACATTAAGTTTTTGAAGTGTGTGTGTGTAAGTTAGTGAGTGTATGTGTGTGTGTGTGTGTGTGTGTGTATGTGTGTGTGTGTGTGTGTGTGTGTGTGTGTGTGTGTGCACCTCGTTCGTTGGAGCCTCCCTGTGAACTGGAGCTGGATGAGGTGCCGCTGCTCGTCCTCTTCATCGACCTCTTCATCGGCGTCTCCACGGACGTGTCGGTCCTCCTCAGGTCGGGGTTGCTACGGCAACACAGACACAGTGAGTTGCGTGCGTGTGTGAGTGTGTCTGTGTATGTGTGTGTGTGTGTGTGTGTGTGTGTGTGTACGTGCATGCGTGTGTGTGTGTGTGTGTGTGTGTACCTGGCCCGGATGAGGTGAGCTCCGGGTCGAGGTCCGAGGCCCGGTCCGTTCCCAGGAGAGTGTTTCCTGACCAGAGCCGGAGAGATGGAGGTGGTCCTCTGAGGAACCTGCAGAACACACCAAGAACGCAGCGGGTCAGAACCTTCACTAGAGGTTCTGGATGTTACCGTCACTTTAAATGAACTTTTGGGGGTTTTGGGAACAACTTTTAATCTGTGGAAATTTTAAATATGGGCTAAACCATATAATATATATATAATAAAGATATAATATAGATCATATAATATAAATATATATTTATGTATATAATATATACATAAATAATATATAATAAATATACTATAGTAGAATATGTTTTGATTGAATATAAATGTATTTAATTTATATTAATAATGAGACATCTGAATATAAATAAATTCTATATAGATATATAAATATAAAACTAAACTAAATTCACATCCTCTAAACTAAAAATTAAATTAAATGTAAATCAAACATATTTAAAGCTTTTTTTTAAAGATATTTAGTCAAGATTGTTTTAATGATTGTATAAAATAGTATAATTATAAATAATAATTATGAATTGATAATAATAATTATGTATGTATTTATATATATCAATATGTATACATACATAATGATATGTATATATATATAATTATAATTTTATAAATATATATTTATTTATTAAACATGTTTTATTTTATTGCAGTTGGAAACGAAAACAAATAAAAACAGGACTGTTATAGATATATATACAAAAAATAAAACAAACAAGACTCCCAAAAGACAAAAGTAAAAGCACAGAATAGAAGAAAGAATAAAGACAAAGAAAACACACACGTGCACACACACACACACACACACACACACACACACACACACAGCTGGCGGCATGCAGAGACCTTGGGCGGCATGTCGTCGTCCTGCCGCAGCCAGGAGCTGCGGTCCAGCTTGTCGAGGGGGGGCGCCAGGCGGAGAGGAGGGGGCGGGGGGTGTCGGAGGTGGGGTCGGAGTTCTGCCGGGGCATGGGGGGCCGGGAGGGGGAGGGGGACGCCGAGGAGGACACGCCGTGGGGGTCGTACAGGGACTGGGAGCCCGACAAGCCGTGACTCTTCACCTGCACCAGGTGGGCCATCTGAACACACACACACACACACACACACACACACACACAGGCAGGAAACAGGCGGGAGTGAGGAGTGAGGAAGAGGAGGATGCGTTCACACAATGTGACCGAGAAGATGCAGGAGGAAGAGTGATTGAAGAAGAAGAAGAAGAAGAAGAAGAAGAAGAAGAAGAAGAAGAAGAAGAAGAAGAAGAAGAAGAAGAAGAAGAAGAAACCTCACGCCTGTAGGGTCCCCTCTAACAACCCTGAAAACAGGACGACACTTTAGTGTCTTAACACCTGCATTCTCTCTCCTGACCACCAGGGGGCGACTCCTCTGGTTGTATAGAAGTCTATGCATCATGTGTTCACGCTACGTTCCCTCCCTTGACCAACAGGGGGCGACTCCTCTGGTTGTATAGAAGTATATGCTTGTGTGTTTGCGCTGCGTTCCCTCCCCTGACCACCAGGGGGCGACTCTGGTTGTATAGAAGTCTCTGCTTCATGTGTTAGCGCTGCGTTCACCCTCTGACCACCAGGGGGCGACTCCTCTGGTTGTATAGAAGTCTATGCGTCATGTGTTCACGCTGCGTTCCCCCCCTGACCACCAGGGGGCGCCTCTGGAGGCTGACCTGCGGCTCCACTGAGCGGTGCGTGGGGGGGGTCCTCGCCTGCTGGATGCCTCCGCTGCTGAAGGACTCGGAGCGCGGCGGCAGCGCCGGGTCGGAGATCCGGTTTGAGACTTTGTGCTGCAGCGCTGGAGAAGTCTGTCGGTTCATCTTGTAATGCTCCTCCACCTGACACACACACACACACACACACACACACACACACACACACATTTTTATTATTAAATACATCGATATTTTTGTCTATTATTGTTATTATTTGTATTAAGTTATATCATCAACATTATTACCATTAGCAAAGTTATGACTATTATTATTATTATTATTATTACATTTGGTACTATTATTATTATATTTGGTAATATTTTATTTTTGTCATCATCATCATTATTATTATCAGCACTGTTGTTATTATTGTCATTTTTATTGTTATGTATATTATTATTATTATTTTTATGAATGAAACTAGTGAGCAGAATAAACGAGGTAAGGTATTCTGTAGCGACGTCCTGTGAGACCGAGCTGAGGGCAAAGCCGTCCACTCGCTGCCCAGCGGGACCCCCTGATTTAGCTGCAGCTGCCCTACATCCCCCCCCACACACACACACACAGGGCCACCGGGGGGCCGAGGGCCGTTTAAGGCCTGGAGTTATTATTCTATGTATAGAAACGTGATATAATAGTCAGGAGTATTATTCCAATTAGGATCTGAACTCCTAAAAAATTAGGAATCGTTGTTTTAATTTATTTAGAACAAGCCCTTAAGTCTAGATTGTGTTTAAACAAAATATTAAGAATTGTATCCATGTATTTTATTGTTATGAAGTTGAAATAATGTATTTAAGAAATATTAATAATAATTTTATCCATTATTTTGTTATTATGAAGTTGAAATAATATTAAAAATATTAATAATATGTGTATTCATTTATTCAATTGTTATTAGGTTTACATAATTTATTTAATGTTATTGTTATTTTAATTCCCACTTATCTCATTATGTTTAGGTGGAAACTAATTATTGTATTGTTATTTTAATTCTTGATGAAATTATTTCACCTATTTAATTATTTTTAAGTTGTATTGTTATTTTATTTTGTGGTATGATTGTGTCTTATTTTATGAATCTAGGTGACCTGAATGAGTAAAGTTATACAATTACTCCAGTAAAGATAAATAAGAGCAAAAACAACACATTAAAAAGAAAAGACTCAAAAATAAAACTTGAACTTAAAGAGACGGCGTGTTAAAAAAAGAAAACTCCCATAAAACCAACACACTGGCCCTTTAAGAGAATCCCGATCAGTAAGTGAATGTAAATAAAAGCTCTGATATTAAGCATATTGAAGTTAGTAGAAGTTAGATATATATATTATCCCACCACACCTCCACATGCAACAGCCTCTTAACAACCTTCAGAAACCCAGAAGAAGAAAATAATCTCATCTCTTCAAGAAATGACTGTTCATTTTCACAATTACGTTAATAATTAGGAAATGAAGAACGAGGAAGATCCCAGTGACCTGTAAAGAAAAATGTAAAGTGAAGATTGAAGGAGGAAACACAATGAAGGATTAAAAGAGAGGAAGAAGAAGAAGAAGAAGAAGAAGAAGAAGAAGAAGAAGAAGAAGAAGAAGAAGAAGAAGAAGAAGAAGAAGAAGAAGAAGAAGAAGAAGAAGAAGAAGAAGAAGAAGAAGAAGAAGAAGAAGAATGGAGGTGGTTATTTCCTTTTCTGGAAAATAAATGAATTATTAATCTGCATTTAGGATTCATAAAGACAAGGAGTTGAGCTCAGTTTATGTTTTACGGGTCACACAAAGGAGCCCAATTCTCTTTTAAACACTTTGTCGCCCTCTGGTGGCGAGGAGAATAATGCAGCTCCCGAAAAACTAATTTAAAAGATCCCTGTGAGAAAACTGCCAGATTAAAAAGAGAGTTAATTAAGAAAAAGGGTTATTTTCATATTATTGATGCATGTGAGTCCACCTGGTTAGAGAAATTAATAAAATAAGGTGTTTATGGAGGAAATGCCTCCAGCAGCCGGGGTTAGTGAAGCAGAGGAAGAGTCCGTCTGTCTTCCCACTGACCCGGCGGCTGGGGCTCCGCCCCCTGGAGTCGGGGCTCCGCCCCCTGGAGTCATGGCTCCGCCCCCTGGAGTCGGGGCTGCCGTTGTCGCTCCTCCTCCCCAGCAGCTGCTGCCGCATCCCCGGTGGCGGCACGCAGGTGACGCGGATCTGCGGCACGCGCAGGTGACTCCTAGCGGGACTGACGTGTTCCGGGTAGGAGGGGGGGCGGCGGCGGCGCCGGTGGGGGTGTGGCTTGTAGCCGGGCAGCAGGAGCAGGTTGCCCATGTTGACCTCACGCGGCTCCCGGAAGGAGTGGTACTTCTTGGGGGGAATGCGGGGCGAGTTGCTCTGAGCGCGGCGCATCACCTGGAGGGTCGAGGCCAGTTTGTCCATTTAAAAAACACACGTTACGTTTCCATGGAGACAACGAACAGCGAGGACAAAAAGCCGACAAAATAAAACATGTTTACATGAATAAATGACTTGATGAATTAATGAATATGTCATTGACTGTACCAATACATATTGGTATTAATTAACTGATCACATGTGATATTTCTATTTACTTTAATATTATCAAATTCTTTGAAATAATTATTTTATACATATATTTTAAATCTTTTACATTTTGTAATAATTTAATGTGATTATTTTTTTAATTATCCTTTGTATTAGTTAAATATCTGATTTTTACCGAATTTTTTCTCCATATTTTCAGTGCACAGAAATAAGAAAACATTCAAAGTAAATTGTTGAAAAACAAATATAAACATATCCATTAAGCAAATTAAAAATTATCATAAACAAATAAAAACTTTGTGTGACATAAAACAAACAGGAGGAATTTCCCAGAACATTAATTATCGTCCCGTTGCTGCATCTAAAGAAAAGGAAGCCGTTAGAAGAGAGTCGTCCTCTGCAGGTGAAGGACAGGTGACACCTGGAGGCCGAACCCTGACACAACAACAACAACAACAACAAACATCCTCTAATTTACACCAACTAGTCAGGGGGTGTTTATTTGTTGTCCTCCTAAAAAATAAGCAGGTTATTATATATTTATTTACAATAATATATTATTATTGTCATCCAGTAACAATATAATAGTTTTTTTATTTTATATAAACCAGAATGCGGTCTCCTTAATTAATGAAATATTACACCGTAATATTACACACACAAAGTGTATAAATTGTGTTTCTTATGACATATAAGAGTATTTAAAATTTGATTAACCAATATGCGCCTTTATTTAAAACCCACTAAATATTTTTATTAATTCCTTGTTTTTATTCTTTTTATCGGTCTATAAATAACGTGTGCAAATAATAATAGAAAACCACATAAATCTGCATAAAGATATTTATATAAAATCTGAATTATTTCTTAGAACGTGCTGTGACTTTACTTAAACGTGCAAATCCAAAGAAAAAAAAAAGTTGCATAAACTTCCTGAAACAAACTTCTGTGTATGTGTGCAGGTTTAAATCCCTAAGAGCGTGTGCATGTACCTCCTTGGCCCAGGCCGGCTTGTCGCTGCTGGGCGCCTGGTCCTTGTAGTGGTACAGCTGCTTCTTGTCCTGCGGCGGCCGCTGAGGGTCCTGCTGCTGCTGCTGCTGCTGCTGCTGCTGCTGCTGCTGCTGCTGCTGCAGCGACACCAGGTACGCACGCTCCTGCTGCAGCTGCCTCTGCAGCCGCTCGGCCTGCCGCTGCTCCTCGATCTGCTTCCTCTTGTACTCCTGCACATCAGAGCGCGGCGGAGGAGAGGTTAATGGGGGGGAGGAGTTAAGCGCATCAATGCTTAAATGATGCGTCGGGGCCGATGAACAGTTTGTTGTCCCATGTGAGACTTACGGGAACAACTTCTCATGCATCGTCACATTCAACGGTACAACACTCTTGTTTATAGTATATATATACACAACATATTTATGTTTGTTTCCCAAAGACAACCCGTCTGTTCTAGAAGAGAAAACACAGCTTCTTACTAATCCAAGTCTTTTTTTGTGAAATAAGGTGACCAGCATTCACCGTGATCCATCAAATCATTCAAATGTAGGATTACGATCTACGTCGGTCTAATATTTGATTATTCATTTTAGAAGATTTGTTCACGAGACGTTTTCACATGTTCTCAAAACTTGTGAAAATGCAAAACTCGTCTTTGCCTGTTATCTCATAACATCCTGTCAGCTCGGAGAGGTCTGACATTCATCTGTGTGTGTGTGTGTATCCACATGACACCTCCTAGTCAAGGTCCCAACGGGGCCATGATTACAAGTATGTGTGTGTGTCCCCACATGACATCTCCTAGTCAAGGTCCCCACGGTACGACGAATACAAACATCTGTGTGTGTCCCCACACAACACCCCCTAGTCAAGGTCCCCACGGGGCCACGATTACAAGTATGTATGTGTGTCCCTACACGTCATCTCATTAGTCAAGGTGTGTGTGTGCGTGTGTGCGTGTGAACAAACGGCACACCATAGAAATAATAAAGAAGTAGAACGGACATTCCCGTTCAAATAAGTGGAAAAAGTTTGACTTACTATTTTAGAATTTAGATGAACCGACCCGGAGCTCGTGGCGATGTTCTGCCTCTGAGGGCCCAAAGATGAATTTACAACTTTTAGGACCTAAAGATTTTAAATATGTGCAAATCATGTGTTCATAATGTGGAGTTCGGTCGTTGCTAATCCCACCATGCATTAACGTTGGATTGTTACAGCTCGCTAACTAGCCAGCTCGTTCGCTAACACCACAATGTGTCAATGCTACATTAGTTACAGCTCGCTAACTAGCCGGCTTAATGGCTCGCTATTTCCACCATGATCAATGCTACGTCGGTCCTGGATAGCTAACTAGCCAGTGTGTGCTATTTCATCATTATTAATGTAACATTGATAACAGCTAGCCAACTAGCCCGCTTGCTTGCTAATTCCGCCAGTCTTAATGATACATTGGTGAACGCTAGATAACTAGCCCGCTTGATTGCTATTTCCACAATACGTTAATGCTACATTAGTTACAGCTCACTACATAGCCTGCTTACTTGCTAATTCAACCATGCTTAATGCTACATTGGTTACAGCTAGCTAACTAGCCCGCTTGCTTGCTAATTCAGCCATTCTTAATGTTCCATTGGTGAACGCTAGATAACTAGCCCGCTCGGTTGTTATCTCCATAATACATCAATGCTACATTGATTACAGCTAGCCAACTAGCCCAGTTGCTAATTCCACAATCCGTTAATGCTACATAGGTTACAACCAGCGTGCTATTTCCATCATGAGTAAATGCTACATTGTTACAATCACTAACTAGCCAGCTTATTTCCACAATACGTCCATGGTACATTGGTTACAGCCAGTTCACTTGCTGTCTAATTCCACCATGTTTAATGCTACATGTGGCTATGGCTAGCTAACTAGCCCACTTGCTTGCTATTTCTACAATCTGTTAATGCTACATTGGTAACAGCTGGCTCGATAGTTTTACGATGCTTTAATGCTACGTTGTTACAATAGATTAGCTATCCTTCTCCGGAGCTGATGTCTATTTTTCTTGTCAAACGGCAACGGATTAAAAGAAAATTAAAATCTTCTTGTATTTTATTTAAATCTACAAACATTGAAACTGAGTTTAGTTTAATTCCCAGACTGCCAGCTCATCGACTGACGCGCCCACCGCCGTGCGCGTCTATCGATCGGATGTTTGTCCACGTTTTTCGTATCGATCGTCTCCTCGTGTTTCTGAGGAGCAAAGCGCCGTTGTCTGCGGCGCCCCCGTGCGTTGGCCGTGTGTGTTTGAGTGGCGTTACCAGCAGTAAGGCCTGCTCCTGCAGGAGCTGTTGCTGCAGGATCTCCAGCTGCCTCTGCTCCTCCTCCAGCTGTCTACGGATATACTCCTAACCAATCGGCACCCGGCGGGGGAGGAGCGGGGTTGGGGGGGGACGCGGCCAATCGGAGAGCGCCGAGGAAGCGAGTCGTAGCCCAGGCAACCAGTGACATCAGCAGAGCAGGAAACAGGAGGAAAGGAAATGAAAGAGGAGGAAAGTAGATTTATTGAAGAGGTGTGAAAAATGTTTGAGATAAAGAGGGAGAAGCAGCAGGGGGGGGGGGTGATTAGTGGAACGGCGAGACGATGCTAAAGATCAGAGAATCTGCTGCGCAAGAGGCAGAAATGTCCGCCGAGGCGACGAGGAGCGCCGCTGGTAAAGTGAACTATTAGTCACGCGGCCGTTGGCGAAGCCGCCTGGACTCGGTCGTGAGGAGAATCAACACTTTTCTCGTTTTATAAAGGGAGACGCCGCATATAAAAACATTTATTTTAATATTTTGTCTGTTTACGTCTGTAGATTTCTCCAAAATTCACCACGGTTGCATTAGATAATGCACCATTTGCACATCTAAACACAACATTTTATAAAGATTAGAATACAACAAATAACTATTAAGGAAGATTTACGGTGATATCTTTTAATATGTTTTTTACCCAATTCACTCCTAAAGGTGCTTCGTGGAGCTTTTTAACCCACTGAGGACAGATGAGCTTCTGTTGTCATGTTTTATGGATCGGTCAATCAATCAATCAATCAATGCCACATCAAGGTGGGCGTTTGGTACATATTCATCTCTCACTTCATAATCTGTTGGTTTCACACGGAGAGAAAGAAGAAATAGCTCCAAGGAGGGGGAAGTGCCAGAGTGTCAGTAAGCCCCGCCCCCTGTGGATGACACCTGTGATGTAACGTGGGGGGGGGGGGGGGGGTTCAGGTGCTACTCCTCCTACCTGCTCTCTCTCAGCGTGCCTCCTCTCCTCCTCCCGGCGGAGCTGCTCCATCTCCTCGTAGCGCCTCCTCTGCTCTCGCTCCTGCTGCTTCCTTATATCTCGCTCCCGACGCTGTTGCTGCAGGTGGAGGAGGAGACTTATTATTTATTTATTTGACATGGATAAGTGTGTGTGTGTGCACACCAGGTGTGTGTCCCTGGCATTTGGACGAGCCGAGGGGCCGACACCACAGGTGTGGAGGACGAGTCGTTGCATAATCAAAGCTGAGATGTTTTTTTAAAGTGTGATTATGCTGCGTTCAGGCTCTGCTCGTGAAGAGGAGTATTGGCTGAAGGATAACATTGTCATGATGCGTTCACATGTTATCTAGTTAAATGTAGTGTTAAAAGAAATAAACTAAAATACATCTGGCGGGCGCAAAACATTTATTTTATGATGATGATCGAGGAATTTATTTACGACGGAAAAACAAACTTAAACTCTGGATCTGCGATTTACATTCGCTCTCTTTTTTTATTTATTCATTTTCTTTCTTTTCTTTCTTTTCTTACATTAAATTTTTTCGTTATTATTATTTTTTTAAAGTTAAAAAACACCCAGTTAAATAAAATAAGAAAAAAGGATTACATTATTTTATTTATTTTATTTTATTTATTGCATTTATTAATTTATTTTCCAGAAGCGCCTCTCCTGAGTGCCTACATATCATGTTGCCTCTTATTGTGGCGGGTCACTACCTCCTCCAGCCGCCTCCTCTGCTCCTTCTGCTCCTCGATGCGTTTCTGCCGCTCCGCCAGCAGTTGGCGCTTGTGCTCCTCGTTCTGCTGCTGCTCCAGCTGCTGCCGCCGGATCAGCTCCGAGCGCTCCTTGTTGGCCAGCTGGAGGCGCAGGAAGTCCCTCCGCAGGGTCGACTCCCCGGGGATGTTGATGATGGAGCTGGAGGAGGAGGAGGAGGAGGAGGAGGAGGAGGAGGAGGAGGAGGAGGAGGAGGAGGAAAGAGGAGGAAGAGGAAGAGGAGGAAAGAAGAGGAGGAAAGAGGAGGAGGAAAGAGGAGGAAGAGGAGGAGGAAAGATGAAGAGGAAAGAGGAGGAGGAGGAAGAGGAGGAAGAGGAGGAAAGAGGAGGTGCTTTAATTTGAGGTGAAGTAGCTATAGAAGAAGTAGTACTTGTACCAGTAGCGGTAGAGGAAGTATCAGTAGTAGTGTTAGTACTATGAGTAGTATTACTGTTAGTACTATGAGTAGTAGTACTATGAGTTGTAGTACTATGAGTTGTAGTACTATGAGTAGTAGTACTCGTACCTGGGCTCCCCGACTTCCCTCTCTTCATCCTCCTCTTCACTCCCGCTGTACTCGTATTCTGTCTCATCTGGAGGACGGACACACACACACACACACACACAGCTCAGGCCCCGCCCCCCCCGCGGGCCGACCCGTGTGGGGGCGGGGCCTCACCCCTCTCGCCCCTCCTCTTCTTGGTGCGGTCGATGTGGTCCTTCAGCTGGATGCGGACCTGCCGCTCGTTGGGCAGGTCCCTGATGAACGGATGCTTCAGCAGCTGCTCGGTGCTCGGCCGCTGGCTGTGGCTCTTCACCAGGCAGCCGTCGATGAAGGACTGGAACTTCTTCGACCTGCACACGCACACACACACACACACACACACACACACACACACACACACACACACACACAACACGCAACACACAAAAACAAGGGCATATATTTAATTTAATTCAAAGTTTAGCTAGCATAGACTTCTATACAACAGTAGTCGCCCCCTAGTGGTCAGGAGAGAGAATGCAGCTCTAACACATGAAGCATAGACTTCTATAATATATAAGAAGAAGAACAGAACAGGTACAGAGGACATATATGTGTGTGTGTGTGTGTGTGTGTGTGTGTGTGTGTGTGTGTGTGTGTGTGTGTGTGTGTGTGTGTGTGTGTGTGTGTGTGTGCATGTGTGTGTGTGTGGGTGGGTGTTTTCATGACTCACCACTTCTTAGACTTGAGTCTGGGGGCGGGATTTCTGGGGATGAGGAAGAGCGCTCTCATTGGATGCATGTCGCACAGAGCTGAGGAAGAGGAGGTCAAAAAGGAGACGAGATGAGACCAGAGGGAAAGGAAAATAGATCAGACCCCAAAACATGAAGGACAGGAAATGGAAAACTTACGCGGCGCTCCCTCTGCCATCTCGATGGCCGTGATGCCGAGCGACCACAGATCACTCTGAGGAGACGAGGAGACGAGGAGACAAGGACACAAGTAGACAACGAGACGTGAGAACGTTCACTTCCTAGGAACCTATGCAAACCTGCCGTTGGGGATCCCAGTATGCCTCTATACATTGTGCTGATCAGTACTTTGACTTAAGAACACTTTGAATGCAGTACTTTTACACACACACACACACACACAGTCAGTTGTACCTTGAAGTCGTACGTGGCGTCTGGGTTTTCGTCGCAGGCGATGACCTCGGGCGCCATCCAGTACGGCGTCCCGATGAACGTGTTCCTCCGTCCCACCGTGCGGTCCAGCTGAGCGCTCACACCAAAGTCCACTGCGGACGCACAAAATGCACAACATGAGTTGTTATTATGTGTGTGTGTGTGTTTGTGTGTGTGTGTG
>CM070096.1:20001266-20016266 GCA_036178185.1 Liparis tanakae
TTCACACACACACACACACACACACACACACACACACACACACACACACACACACACATTCCAACAGTCTCTTCTTCTCTGCACACCTCCCTCGCAGGCGTGCACGCGCACAGACCGCTAAACAGCCACTGCGATGAAACGCTGCTGTCACCACAACATCATGAAATGGCGGAACTCCTTTTGCGTTTATCGTCGCTATTATTCAGTGTGTGCGTGTGTGTGTGTGTGTGTGTGTGCGTGAGGGAGAAAGTTGGCGCGTGCATGTGGGCATGCGCTGTGGATCTGTCAGTGAGCGAGCAGCTTAACATCTGCCCCACATAGTCGGCTACAGGCAGAGGCGGCCTCTATTATGCTGTCTGACGCACGCGCACGAGGGCGGGTGCACGCGGCTGCTCGGGGCCTCGTTACATCACGTCCCAACGGTTAAGACAACAACATCAACAACAACAACACAACATCACTAGTGTCGGCGGGAGGCCACATGAGTCTTTGATCCGACCTGGTTTCCCTCAATCAGCGGCCGCCGTGCACGAGCACTTAGTTCAGACCCAACACACACACACGCGCGCGCGCGCACACCAGCAGCCAGAGGAAAGCGCAGGGAGACGCATCCTCGCGAGGAGAGGAGGCGAGTGGCTGAGGATGAGGAGAGGAGAGGAGAGGAGAGGAGAAGGAAAGACGGACAGGTGTTCAACGGCCCCGCACGCACGCTCACACGCTTAGACACGGACACGGACACCACACACACACACACACGTTCACATTTACCCGTAGTGCAGACAGGTCGATCTCGTCCAGGCTGCGCGCCGGGGAGTCGCTCGCCATGGCTCTGTCGGTGGAAGCGGGACTCAAGATGGAAGCTTCCTCAACGACCATCGACCGGGAGGTGCAGAGCGGCGGGCACGGGCACGCACACGCACACGCACGAGCACTCCTCTAAAGGACCATCTAGAGGAGTGTCTCCCCACCGCCGGCCCTTAGAATAAAAACTAATCCTCGAGGCTCCTTTCCCGAGAGGAGAAACGACCGCGCTCCAGGAAGAGGGGAGGGGAGGAGGAGGAGGGAGGAGGAGGAGGAGGAGGAGGAGGAGGAGGAGGAGGAGGAGGCGGCGATGTGCGCGGTGGCTCCAGGTTGCTACATGCTGCTCCTACAGACCTCCAACCGCGACACCTCGAGACCGGGACTGGACACCGGGAGGAGAGGCCGGTGGTGGTGGTGACACACGTGCACGCGCGCAACGATAGCGCGCGAGAGAGACGGACAGGAGCGCGCAGCAGAGGCTCACTGAAAGAGGAGCACACGCACTCGCACACGCACAGTCGGTCCGTCGGTCTGTGTGGCGAACAGCAGCTCGCGCTTCCCGGGAGTGGCCTGCGAGGAGGCTGCGCTACAGACGGAGACGCCCACAATGACACGCACACACACACACACACACACACGCACACACGCGCACGGTTAGTGTGACAGGAGGAAGAAGCGAACCCTCCTGGACGGCGGCTGGTTAGGGACAAACACGGGAGTGCCCGGCGATCAGCTGCAGGTCACAGCCTCACACCCTGATGTGTAAGGGAGCGTGCACGCGCACGAGAGAGGGACCACCGTGCCCCTCATTAGACATTGGACGTGCTTCAGTGGAGCTGCAGCTGCAGTCAGAAGTAAACATCTGATTTCCCCAAAAAAATAAACATTTGTTTTATATTCATATATATATATATATATATATATATATATATATATATATATATATATATATATATATATATTATATAAACATATATATGTTTTCCCCAAAAAAATAAACATTTGTTTTATATTCATATATATATATATATATATATATATATATATATATATATATATATATATATATATTATATAAACATATATATGTTTATATATATATATATATTATATATGTATACATATATAAATATGTATTTATATATTTATAAACATAAATATTCATATACTTTATATTTATAACTATATACTGTATATATATATATATATACATTCCACAACTATTGCTTTATAATTTATATACATTTTCAGTATGACTCTTTATAATATATTTTATATAATCACTATTATTACTCAAAATATTTAGCACGATTCCTCATGATGATGTATTATACAGTATATGTATATATATATATATATATATATATATATATATATATATATATATATATATATATATATACACAATGGCATATATTTGTAGTCTTTTAGTGTCACTTTGTAGTCATGTTGCATCTCTTTGTAACTGTTTGTTCATAGCTGATGAAGCGTTAACAGTTTGAATGTAATGGCCGCCAAAACACAAGAAGAGCCTTCTGTCTGTGCACGTCTGCACAGAGCAGCGTGTGTGTGCGTGTTTGTGTGTGTGTGTGTGTGGGTGTGTGTGTAGTTACGGTCTAATGGTTCTCAGGACACACCTGAGTCTAGGCAGGTTCACACGCCCACTCAGAGAAACCGTTTGTGGTAATTTATTCATCACAAAGTGTCTCTGACTCTCAGCTGAAGGTTTTGAGCTCATGGACTCCAGACGTTCACGTTATTGTGTCCAGGTGGAGAACCACATGACCTCCTCAAC
This sequence comes from Liparis tanakae, assembly GCA_036178185.1. Classification (NCBI taxonomy): domain Eukaryota; kingdom Metazoa; phylum Chordata; class Actinopteri; order Perciformes; family Liparidae; genus Liparis; species Liparis tanakae. The sequence goes on from CM070096.1 coordinate 20,003,863, forward strand.
ACGTCCCGGTGGCTCCACTCCTCTGAGACAGAACATTGAATATCTCTGAGCCACCCGAGGACATTGATTTTGACATTTTTAAGACAGAGATCATATTTGTATTGTGAATTATTGAAGTATTGTAGTGCTTCCTATATTTCAAATCGCACAATATGTTGTGTGCATGTTACAGGATGCAATGTGAACATATACTGCAGGCTTGGAGAGATTAGTGACGTCGGTGTTAAAATTATGAGTATTAAAAACAAGACACGACACTAAGAGGTTCATTAACACAATGAGATGTGAAAAATATTTGATACAGGTTTTTTTAAATCTGAAATTGTGAATATATAACATATTTGTTTTAAAGCCACAATGACAAACAACAAACAAATATTAATAGTTGTTTCTGTAAACTGTAAACAACAGAGCACACAGGAGTAAACATAGGATGATGCTCACGTGCCTGTTTTAAACTCAGAGGTGAACCACGTGACTCAAACCGCCTCCTCCTTTCTGTAAGGACACAAACACAAACTGATGAAAGTACAAACCGCTGCATGCTTCGTTTCGGTGGCGCCACCTAGCGGTGAAGACGGGAGCTGCAGGGCGGGAGAGCTCGGAGGTTTCCTGAGGACAGAGATGACGCTCCATCACATCAAAGCAGGTTTCTTCATGTCGGTGACAGTGAGATCAGGAGGAGAAGAGAGAGGATGATACTCAGTGAGGAGGAGGAGCAGTGAAGAATAACTATGCTTTTATTTAAAGTAGTTTCATTCATTAAATAGCGTGGGAAGTCCCACGCAGCGGTGACGCAGTTTTTCACTTCACCACAAGGTCGTAATCACATCGATTATGATTTAATCTGCTTTTACCAGGAGTCTAGATCAACAAGACAAGGAATAAAGCTTTTAATGATTTATTATTACATCATGTATTAAATCCATTTCACAAAAAAAACGACGAACGACGTGCAGATAATTTACTGAGACGACAAGTCTGTGCAAATAGTGCATTTTTCATAGAGACACAGAGATTAGAGGAAAACGTAAGAGGAAAGGTGTTCCCGATTATTAAGAATTGACCTAAAACAATATTCATATTAACATTTCCGGGATTAAATTCAGTTATTACGCATGCATAGAAACCAACTGCTTTGCTGATGATGTAATCCTGTATCTCTGGAGAGTGTTGCATATAGTTTGTTTTAAAATTGAAAAAGTCATTGTTTGCCTTTTCAGAGGACTTTACAGCACAGGAGGGCGGAACACAAGGAGGTAGAGAGGAATGTTACAGGTCCCGTCAAGAAGAAGTTTAGAGGTGGAGGAACGCGGCTCGGAGACGGGAGAGTCGGCGACCACGGCTTTTAAAAAGGAAACTGCTCGGCTAGCGAGGTCCATGCTTTTGATCTCTCGAGTTTAAAGGAAGACGCCGAGGAACATCGATGCTGCGTTCAAGAAACGCTGCGCGGCATCGGTCCTAGCTTTTCGGATGAGTGTTGAACCGTAGAACAGAACTAATACATATCTTAAAGCTGCAATAACAGATTTGTGTTTTGGCCACTAGGGGGCAGCAGAAACAAAAAGGTGCTGACAGGAACTCAAACGTGACCCAATAAACCGATATCAGCCATTTAAATAAACGTGGCTCCCGCTTGTTGACGTTAATGAAACGCAGCATCCTAATTCATTTTTTATGCATGAATGTAAAAGTTTAAAACATTTCGGCAACGCTTCATTCGAGTCTCTAATTTCCTGGAAAGGCTAATTATTCGTCTACTTTCAATCGTGAATACCGAAAGACTAAGAGTGTGACTTGAGTGTTGTAGTTGCACCAGAAGGCGGAACAATTAAACGTTGTCGAGTAAAGTCTCCGATACGATCAACAAACAAATCATGTTTATTTAAGTATGAATAGATTTCCTCGTCGCCGTGGTTAGCGCCAACTTAAAGTGACTCCTTTCCAGAAAACGTGATTAACTTCCAGAGAGAGAAGTGAAGCGCTGCCGAAGGAACAGAGCAGAACCCCTAGAGGCCGGATGTGGAACTGAGGGAGGAACGTCGTGAACGAGCAGGAAGCGTCTTTTCATCTTTGGCACTTGTGATTTCACCGTTTCGACAAAAAGCTTCAGAGACGAAATGGCCGACGGCTCTTCCTCCTCGTCTTCGTCGAAGTCCATTTCTTTCGGTGTCTTTTCAAATCCGTAAAACACAGAAGAGTCGGAGCTGCGTTCACCGGCCGCTCGACGTTGCATAGTGTTGCAGAACTGTAGAGCGGAAGCCTGGTGGTTTGGTGTGGGGGGAGGAGTCAGGAGGGGGAGGAGTCAAGGAGGCGGGGCATTAAGAGGCGTGTCAGGAGTAGATGTGTTAGGAGGGGGCGGGGCTAACGGGGCGTGTCAGGAGGGGGCGGGGCATGAAGCGGCGTGTCAGGAGGAGGCGTGTCAGGAGGGGGCGGGGCATGAAGAGGCGTGTCAGGAGGAGGCGTGTTAGGAGGGGGCAGGGCATGAAGAGGCGTGTTAGGAGTAGACGTGTTAGGAGGGGGGCGTGTCCTCAGAGTCATCACTTTTATCTATCTATCCTTCTTGTGAGGCTCCGTAGAGGTCAACGTAGAGGTCAACTCGTTTTAAAAACAACAACAACATGTGTACGCATCAGCACAGAGTGTCTGTGCGTCCGGCGGCGCTTCACAACCTCAGTCTGACGCCACTTTGGAAATCATTTAGCAGCTGAAACCTCCATCAGCTGTGGCCACAGACATTCCTCTTAAAGGGCCAGCGTGTTTTATTTAAGGGGATCCATCAGCGGAAAAATAATGTTATATTTAAAACAATGTTTTTCTTCAGTGTTTAACCAACTGAAACTAGAATGAAATTAAAATGAGTTGTTTGTCTACTTGGGGAGCAGGTCTTCTTCTCGGACTTTGCTATTGTTTTATGTAATAAATAAATAAATAGCATATATGAAACTATATGAACATTTAATTAAGGACTTGAGTGCAGTACATTTTAGTCAGCCTGCGATTGTTATTGTCAATTTAGACGGATTCATTATGCATTATATTAACATGTGATTAAATTGGCAGATAATTGCAATCTGCAAACCTACCACTAGGTGGCCCGAATCCTACACACTGCCCCTTTAAAATGGAAAATTGTATTTTATTTGTACTTTTTATTAATTATTGGGGTGAAATCTCAGTGTGTGGCCTTTTGTAGTGCGAAGCCAACATGTCATCAGCTGTTCATAGTTTTAAACGCAACTATAAACAAAATACATAAACAAAGGCAGTTTCAGCCGCTGTGACCTCCAAAATGACTCCAGAGTTTGTTCTGTTTAACCTCCGTGAACACGTAACGCACAGAGGCCCCGGCCTCAGGTCCAGACCTCCAGACCTCCAGGTCTCAGGTCCAGACCTCCAGAACTCCAGCTCCAGACCTCCAGGGGCACTTGTTCTTCAGGTCCAGACCTCCAGGTCTTCAGGTCCAGACCTCCATGGGCATCATGCCCTCCTTGGAGCCCATGGGGGGCAGCAGGTTCTGCTCGCTCAGGAACTGGAGGGGGAACTGGACCAGGAAGCCGCGGATCTTCTTCAGCTCCTCGTGGGCCCGGGCCGGGTCCTCCTTGTCCAGACCCGGCTTGGCGAGGAACCCCTCCAGCTCCAGGATGTTCCGCACGTCGCTGGACGGCAGACTTCGGAAGACCTGAACAAAATCAAACCGTCAGAGCCGGTCCAGAATAAATGGGTCAAACTTTAATCTGAATCATTCCTGAACCTCTGAATGACAATTGTTCCAGTTACAAGATTTAAATATGTAAATATGTGTTTTTATTATAGTAGATTTTATCTGCGGGTTTTATGTTCCAAGAGGATCATCATGTGACCAGAACAGTATTATTATTATTATTACTATTATTATTATTATTACTATTATTATTATTATCATGATTATTATTACTATTATTATTATCATTATTATTATTGTTATTATTATCATTATTATTATTACTGTTATTATTATCATCATTATTATTATTATTACATCATAAATATACACATTTCAGTACATTTATGTTGCTAAACGATTGTTTTTTTTGTTTTTTAATGTATTTAACATCTGGATTTCCACGTAATTAGTTTGAAAGTCACTGAATTATCATTAAAAGTAAAGAGGAGTAAATAAACAGACGGAACCTTCTGGTAGATGGAGGCGTTGCGGGCGCAGGTCGCCATCCACACCTCCTTGTAGAAGTGATCGCTGAGGGGGTCGGACACGTCGATGGAGGTGTCGGTGTTGGCCCCCAAAATCATCCTGAGAGAGAGAGGGGGGGAGAGAGAGAAGGAGAGAGAGAGAGAGAGAGAGAACCATTAGATTGACTTTAAGCCACTTTGAGACGTCTCATCTTCAGCTTCATCCTGTAAAAACAACAAAGAAACACAAATGACAACAAACAGACTTTCTTGCTTCCTTGCCTGGCTTCCTTCTTTCCCTTCATTTCTTTCCTTCCTTCCTAGCATCTTTTCCTTCCTTCCTTGCCTGGCTTCCTTTCTCTGTGTGTATCAGTGGACACAGAGACACACCCACATTTCTCTATAGAGAGAGAGAGTGTGTGTGTGTGTGTGTGTGTGTGTGTGTGTGTGGGGGGGGTCCTTCCTTTCCTTCCTTGCCTGCTTGCCTAGCCGCCTTTATTCATTTCCTTCCATGTCACCCTCCCTCCTTGCCTGACTTCCTTCCTTCCATGTCTCCTTTCCTCCCTTCCTTGGCTCCTTTCCTTCCTTCTATGCCTCCTTTCCTTGCTTCCTTTCCTTCTTTTCCTGCCTTCCATGCCTCCTTTCCTTCCTTCCTTGCCTACTTGCATGGCCTTCTTTCCTTCCTTTTCTTCTTTCCTTGCCTGGCTTCTTTTATTTGTTTCCCTTCCTTACTTGCCTCCTTTCTTTCGTTCCTTTCCTTCCATCCTTGCCTCCTACTCCTAGTCCTACTCCCTGGTTCGTATGTACCTGAAGCACTCGAGGCGGAGCTTCAGGGCGTATTTTCCCGCTTGGTACTCCTGCCCGTCCATCACCGCGGTAACCGTCTCCGAGTCCTCCACGATCACCGCCACCTCGCTGTCCCTCTTGCCCAGCATGCTGCGGTCGTTGATGTTGGCAGAACCTGGGGAGGAGACGAGGGGCGTGACGTCACCGAGTCACCAGCAGGGGGCGCCACAACACCCGAGTTCAGAGAGAGAGACGAGGGGCGTGACGTCACCGAGTCACCAGCAGGGGGCGCCCCAACACCCGAGTTCAGAGAGAGAGACGAGGGGCGTGACGTCACCGAGTCACCAGCAGGGGGCGCCACAACACCCGAGTTCAGAGAGAGAGAGAGGGGGGGGAGAGACGGGGGGGGGTAGAGAGAGAGGGGGGTGGAGGAGAGAGAGAGCGAGTACCGATGATGACGGTGTTGTCGTCGGCGATGAGCATCTTGCTATGGACGTAGATGAGCTCCGTCACCAGCTTCCCCTCCAGCTCGGCGTGCGTCCTCAAGCCGGCGATGGAGATGTAGTTCATCCACTGGTCGCCCACTGGGAACCAGCAACAAGCAGTCAGCAACAACCAGGCAGCAACAAGCAGTCAGCAACAAGCAGTCAGCAACAAGCAGTCGGCAACAAGCAGGCGGCAACAAGCAGTCGGCAACAAGCAGTCAGCAACAAGCAGTCAGCAACAAGCAGGCAGCAACAAGCAGTCGGCAACAAGCAGGCGGCAACAAGCAGTCGGCAACAAGCAGTCAGCAACAAGCAGGCGGCAAAAAAGCAGGCGGCAAAAAAGCAGTCAGCAACAAGCAGTCAGCAACAAGCAGGCGGCAACAAGCAGGCGGCAAAAAAGCAGGCGGCAAAAAAGCAGTCAGCAACAAGCAGTCAGCAACAAGCAGTCAGCAACAAGCAGTCAGCAACAAGCAGGCAACAACAAGCAGGCGGCAACAGGAGGTCATCAGGTAATCATGTAAATTCGTCTGACAGTAAAATGAGAATAAAGGAACTAAAACAAACTGACAACAAGCAGAGACTTCCTCTGTGTTCATTCATTAGTACGTGGTTGTATGTGTGTGTGTGTGTGTGTGTGTGCGTGTGTGTGTGTGTGTGTGTGTGTTCCCCTGTTTACGGTAAAGCAACATTTCGATGATCAGAATAAAGATCTTCAGTCGTTTCTTAACTTTTGGCTGATTTGCATTGAAGCGATGCATTTCATTGGTCGGAGCGTAAAGTGGGAGGTCCTTAGAGATCTCCTTAGTGTTCATTGATTAGTGTCAAATATTGACGGACACACGTCAAAGGGGCGGAGCTCGACACAAACGTGACACGGAAGTAGAGCGTCTACATCAGAACAGTTTTCATGTGGCGCTTTAGAGTAAAATATTTACACACAATGAGGAACGGAAGTCCATGAAGACGTTGTTGCGCAATATCAGGAAGAGGAAGTGGCAACAACAACAAAAGGCGGGAAAACGTTGGTTAGCTTACTCTCTCTCTTGAGCTGGGAGATGATGGAGTGGTCTCCTCTGTTCATGGTCCTGCAGGAGAAGCACAGAGGTGCGTGAGCAGCAGGAACACACTCCTCAAGAGTGAGTGTGTGAGAGAGAGAGAGAGAGAGAGAGAGAGTGTGTGTGAGTGTATGTGTGTGTGTCACAGTGTTGACAAGAGGAGGATTGAGTGTTTACTCAAGAATGCAAGCTAGACAATGAATGTCAGCCTCAAAAGGAATGGCACGCACTCACACACACACACACACACACACACACACTCACACTCACACTTACACTCACACACACACACACTCACACACACACTCACACTCACACTCACGCACACACACACACACACTCACACACACACACACACACACACACACTCACACACTCACCTGTAGTTGAAGTGCATGACGGCCTGGATGGCGCTGCCTCCTCCGGTGTTGATGTCTCCTTCGAAGCCCGGCAGCAGCGGCGTCACCACGTACACCCGGAACCGGTTACCCTCCCTGAGACACGGACAGAGCACAGGTGAGTGAGGCTACCCGTGTATACAGTATACATATATATATATATATACACACACATATATATATGTATATATATAATATTTACACACATATATACATATATATACGTATATATTTTTATATACGTATATATATAATATTTACACACATATATATATATACACATGTATATATATATATATATATAATATTTACACATATATGCATATACACACACAGGTATATATATATATATGTATATATATATATTTACATATATATAATATTTACACATTTATATATATATATATACACACCCAGGTATATATATACACATATATATAATATTTACATATATATATATATGTGTAAATATAATATATAATATATTTGATATATAAATATATATTTAAAATCTATATATTTAAAATATTTAAAATGTAGGTGTATGTGTGTGTGTGTGTGTGTGTGTACTTGTATGCTCTGATGATGCGCTCTGCGATGGCGTCTCCTATCTTGTTGAACACGTGTCTGTTGTCTGCACAGCTGATGAAGAACTGATTCTGAAACACAAATAAAGTTCATATGATGAAAAATAACATATTGAAATATATGCAAATGAGGCATGATGTCACGTAACCGTTGGTTACCTCGATGTAGATGAAGTGGCGGCTGCTCTGGATCACGTGGACGTAGGCGTTGTGGATCGACTCCTCGTGGTATTTGATACCTGCCGACCAATCACACGCCGAGCGGAGGATCTGGAGGAGGAGAGGGAGGAGAGGAGGAGAGGAAAGAGGGAGGAGGAGAGGAGGAAAGAGTGAGGAGGAGAGGAGAGGAGGAGAGAAGGAGAGGAGGAGAGGGAGGAGGAGAGGAGGAGAGGAGGAAAGAGCGAGGAGGAGAGGAGGAGAGGGAGGAGGAGAGGAGAGTGAAATATCTCTCATGTAGTCACAACATCTCTTTGTTTCCTTGCCGCATTGCATTGTGGGTCTCAGCCGGTTAAAGCCGAACACAACTTTAACAAAAAAAGGGGGAGGAGCCTAACCTGCACTTTGGCGTGGGTGCAGCCGGGCACCTGGTAGCGCTGCTCTCCGGCCGTGGTGTGAGACTTGGGCAGCAGGTACGGGTACGACAGGGAGCGGTACTTAGGCTTCACCAGCTGGGGACACACAACAGTCTGGTGAGGGCCCCTTCAGGTTCCAATGCATTTACAGGACTTTTCTATAACTTTTTTTAAACTTTCCATAACTTCTTTTAAACTTTCCATAACTTCTTTTAAACTTCCCATAACTTCTTTTAAACTTTCCATAACTTTTCTTAAACTTTCCATAACTTTTAAAAAACTTCCCAGAACTTTTCCAGGACTTTAGACGATGTCGTGTGTAAACTACCAAGGAGGATTCCAAAGCTTACAGTTTACACACCGTGTGAATTATCTTATGAATAGAACAACCTTTCCAAAACTCTTCGGATTAAAATTTTTCAATGACTTTCTATTTTTCTACTTTCCTTTGCAGAACACTCTGTTGTTGTTGTTGTTGTTGTTGTTGTGTGACTTGTTCAGCCCGTGGAGTCCGGGGTCAGAGAGGCTACTCTCTCTCTCAGCTCGTTTAATAAAAGCTACAACGTAGCGACCGTGACCTCTGACCGTGACCTCTGACCGTGACCTCTGACCGTGACCTCTGACCTTGGTGAAATTCCAGCGCTGGATGAAGTGCCGCGCCACGTCCCGCGCCGCCTTCCCGTGGACCACCGAGGAGATGTCGTGCCACGGCATCCTGGGAGTCGTGTGTCTGTCGATGAAATCTGTAACGAGGGGGGAGCGGGGGGGGGGGGGGGTGAGAGGTCGCTCACCATGCTCCTCGCCATCGCGCGCCACGCGGCGGGCGACCTCACCGTCGAACGGCTTGTCCAGCTGGATCCAGTCCTTGAACACGAAGTTGCAGTAGTCCTTCCCGTGCCAGAACCGCGTGTTGCCCAGCAGCTCGCCCACGCCCGTCTGCAGGCTACGCACCGAGCTACCTAACACACACACACACACACACACACACACATATACACACATATACACACACACACACACACACAGATATACACACACACACAGATACACACACAGATATACACACACACAGATACACACAGACACACAGATATACACAAACAGACACACAGACACAGATACACACACACACATATATACACAGATACACACACACACACACAGACACACACAAAAACACACACAAACAGAGAGAGAGACACACACACACATAAAGATGAGTTTTTCGCAGCAGGAACTTTTTAGAGAAATGAAGCCCTTTAACCCCCCCCCCCCCTATCTCTCTCTCTCGCCCTCCCCCCCGAGGGTCGATCACGCCGCATATGGCCGTGCTCTGATCTGTTTACGGCACAAAACCATGTGACGCATCGTGTTTGGGAAAACGCTTTGACGGCAGAAATTAAACAGTAGTCGTAAAACCCTCATAAAACACACACACACACACACGCACACACACACTGCACGCACACACACACACACACATTGGTTTTAATCATTTCGGCTGAAATGCATTCACACTGCGCTCCAGAGTTCTTACGACCTCGTCTCCAGCGGACGTGTTTGTTTAATCATAATTCAGGGAGCAGAAGCCGAGTCAGCAGCATCCGGACGTGTTGCTGCACCGACTCCTGAGAACTTATACTTCCATTTAGTATCAATGTCTTTCATTCTGCAATCAAGACCCGAGGGACGTCTTCACGTCTCCTGGTCGAGTCCCACGTCAACATTCTGACGTTTAAAGTTATAGAACGTCAGAGAAAAGCATCAAAATGAGACGTTTAAACCAGATTAAAGACAGGAGGCGGCGTCCTGAGTCGACCTTTGACACGTGGAAAAGAACAAAGCCGCAAACTCAAGAGCACCAAAGGCCGTTGGGTTCAGATCAAAGCCACGGCACAGCGCACGGCGGCCGGCCGGGGATCAGCGTGTGTCGACTGGTGAAGCTGCTGGAGCAACTGGACAGAGCGCCGCACACTCAGAGGGGGAGGGGGACGCCAACCAGGGGGCGGGGCCTGCAAAGCCAACATGGCCGCCGCTGTGACCGGGGCCTGCAGAGCCAACATGGCCGCCGCTGTGACCGGGGCCTGCAGAGCCAACATGGCCGCCGCTGTGACCGGGGCCTGCAGAGCCAACATGGCCGCCGCTGTGACCAGGGCCTGCAGAGCCAACATGGCCGCCTCTGTGACCGGGGCATAGAGCCAACATGGCCGCCGCTGTGACCAGGGCCTAATACTATAAATATAACGTTCTCTTCATAACCTTACGCATTGAAAATGCAGAAGGTCATGTTTTGATCGCTGTGTATTTATTTATTTATGTGTATGCGTGTTACTCGCATAAGTCAAAAAGTATTGAACCGGATCGCATGACGTTTGGTGGGATGATTGGTTATTATCCAGGGACCATTTGATTTGATTTTGGGATTCATCGGGTCAAAGGTCAATGTCAAGAAAAGGTCAACATCTTCTTTTTACCAATTTATATCCAATTGGCAACCAATGCAACATGTTCATAATTCAATGCCGACCCTTGTGATATGTGACGGTACGCGCTCTACGAGGGCCCGTTCTACTCTGATATTGTTTCTTTTAGGCGTCTAAAACACGCCCCCAGCAGATACTCCTGTAGTACTACCCTGTGGTAATACTCTGACTGTGTACGAGTACCTCGTACCGCGTGTATGAGTACGCATCACTCACTCTCCTCCTCCTCCAGCTCGCTGTCGCTGTCGACCTGCGCCAAGCCGTGTTTCTGCAGGTGTCTCCTGATGCTGAACCGGGTCCTCTTCATCCTCCCCTGACCCTTCAGGCGCGGCTGGTCCACCGAGTCCGTCACCGTGAAGATGTTTCCCCCGTTAGCCGGGGCGGCGCTAGCCGGGGCGGCGCTAGCCGGGGCGGCCATGTTGGAAGAGGCCGTCTCCGCCTGATAATCATTTAGAGACGACCAGCGTCAAACAAGAGGGTGTGTGTGTGTGTGTGTGTGTGCGTGTGTATGTGTGTGTATGTGTGTGTGTGTATGTGTGTGTGTGTGTGTGTGCGTGTGTATGTGTGTGTGCGTGTGTGTGCGTGTGTGTGTTAGTGGGTCTGTCTGTGTGTGTATGTCTGTGTGTGTGTGTGTTAGTGTGTATGTGTGTGTGTGTGTTAGTGTGTCTGTCTGTGTGTGTGTGTTAGTGTGTATGTCTGTGTGTGTGTGTGTGTGTTAGTTTGTATGTGTGTTAGTGTGTATGTCTGTGTGTTAGTGTGTATGTCTGTGTGTTAGTGTGTATGTCTGTGTGTTAGTGTGTATGTCTGTGTGTTAGTGTGTATGTCTGTGTGTGTGCGTGTGTGTATGAGTGTGTGCGTGTTGGTGTGTGTGTGTTAGTGTTACTGTGTGTGTGTGTATGTATTTGTTTGTGTGGGTGTATGTGTGTGTGTATATGTGTGTATATGTGTGTGTGCGTGTGTGTGTGTTAGTGTGTATGTGTGTGTGTGTTAGTGTGTATGTCTGTGTGTGTTAGTGTGTATGTCTGTGTGTATGTGTGTGTGTTAGTGTGTATGTCTGTGTGTGTATGTCTGTGTGTATGTCTTTGTGTTTGTGTGTGTGTTAGTGCGTATGTCTGTGTGTGTATGTCTGTGTGTATGTATGTGTGTGTGTATTAGTGTGTATATCTGTGTGTGTATGTCTGTCTGTGTGTATGCCTGTGTGTGTGTGCGTGTGAGACCTGCTCCAGGTGTGAGAGTGTAACGCTCCCGACGTCCGTCAGCCGGTGTTCCAGGTCGTCCCAGCGACCGTACGCCAGGTCGATGCCGCCGACGAAGGCCACCGATTGGTCGATGACGATGATCTTCTCGTGATGCGCCCACAGGTAGACGGCGGAGGAGACGTGGTCGGGGTGACGCATCACCTGTGAAGAACCAAACACAATACAAAGAACTCAGACTGCAGTTCCTCAAATGGCCACTTGAGGCTCTAGAATCACGTCAATCCCCCTGGCGAGTATGGGAGGGGGCGGTGCTTATTACATTAATCTGTAAAGTGTATATTAAAGGTTCACGTTATGCAATATTCTTCTTTCTTTCTTCCCACTTGGATATGAAGCTGCCGTTATTTCACTTATTTATTTAATGAGGAATTTATAATTTATTATAAAATAAAGAAATGTAGAAATACAGTTAAAAGACTGAATTATCACAATAATGTGCAGGTTAATTAAAAAAAATAAAAAATATGCACGGAAATAAAATAAATAAATACTAATATATAAATATATATATATATATATGTATATACACAAATATATTAAAAAAAATGAAGTCCATATATATATAAACTAAATTAGTTGTCCTTTATGAATACAAAAAGTATTGGTTTA
>CM070096.1:20021266-20051266 GCA_036178185.1 Liparis tanakae
CACACACGCACACACACACGCACACACACAAACACACACACAAACACCACACACACACACACACACACACAAACACACACGCACAAACACACACGCACACACACCGTGGCGTGGTAGTTCCGGTACATCGGCATCTGAAGCAGGTTGTTCAGGTAATCCTCGAGTTGTTTCTGGAACATGAGAACAACAACAACAACAACAATAAACAACAGATCGATGGCGTCTGGTTGGCGTTCCCCCGACGTTCCCTCGGCGTTCCTACCCGGCGACTGGAGACCTGCCCGTCCTGCTCCAGCTCGTCGGCGCCCCCTTTGGGGAGGTCTGGTATCTGCCGGCCCTCGCTGCTCGGCGCCGACTGCCTCTTCACCGTGTGGCTGCAACAGAGAGCGGGAGGTCAGAGGTTCAAATCCCGGCTCAGCCACCTCTGAACTCCTCCTCCTCCTCCCCTGAACTCTTCCTCCTCCTCTTCCCCTGAACGCCTCTTCCCCTGAACTCCTCCTCCCCTGAACTCCTCCTCCTCCCCTGAACGCCTCCTCCCCTGAATACCTCGTCCCCTGAACTCCTCCTCCCCCTCCCTCCTCCTCCTCCTCCTCTGAGCTCCTCCCACCTCCTGGAGGGCAGTGGCAGCTTCATGAAGGTCTTGTAGGTGCGCAGCTCCCGGTGGAGGTCCATGAAGTGCTTCTCCTTCCTCTTCACCAGCCAGCTGAACTCCCCGTGCTTCATCTCGATCTTGAACACCGCCGGCAGCGCCTGAGCTCAGGGGAGGTTAAGATAGAGGAGTAATGCAACGTGTTACTTTCATTTTTATTTGTATCAAACACTCTACTTTACGTCTATTATATTACATGTTAACATAAATATAAATACTGGAAGTATTGATCTAGCTTGAGGAAGGAGTTTTTATTTCACGTTTCTCTGTAACTCGACACCAACGGAGTCGCCTCGTGAAATGTAGTTTTTAATCGACTTGACTAAAACATGGTTGTTTTCACCTTAACATAAAATATATATATAGTATGACAACATCTTTTATTTCCGATAATCTGAAATCTGGATCGTTACGGCAGCTCGTTCAAGGCACAATATGGCGCTCCAAAAATAAGTGACTTGAATGGGGCAGAGAAATGGACTCGTTAAGGCTCCTCCTCCCTCGTTAAGGCTCCTCCTCCCTCGTTAAGGCTCCTCCTCTCTCGTTAAGGCTCCTCCTCCCTCGTTAAGGCTCATCCTCCCTCGTTAAGGCTCTTCCTCCCTCGTTAAAGCTCCTCCTCCCTCGTTAAGTCTGCTCCTCCCTCGTTAAGGCTGCTCCTCCCTCGTTAAAGCTCCTCCTCCCTCGTTAAGTCTGCTCCTCCCTCGTTAAGGCGCCACCTCCCTCGTTAAGGCTCCTCCTCCCTCGTTAAGGCTCCAGACCCGGACGCGGACCCAGACGGCCCACCTTGTTGACGCTCCTCTGCGCCGTGAGGTTGAAGCGGTCCTGGGCCGACATGAAGCGCTCCACCTCCAGGATCTTGGCGGTGACGGGCGAGGACAGGAACACGTTGGCGCCGGCCTCCTTGAAGCCCACGGCGTGGTACACGGCGGTGAAGGGGAGGCGCTCGGCTGCAGGGATCACGAGGAGGCAGGTGTGTGAGGCGCGTGAGTGTGCGTGTGTGTGTGTGTGTGTGTGTGAGTGTGTGTGTGTGTGTGTGTGTGTGTGTGTGTGTGTGTGTGTGTGAGGCCACGCCCTCCTCACCTGAGCTGTGGCCGTCGGCCGTGTCGTACTGCCCGTCCTCCAGGTCCAGCTCTCGGCTGTCCAGCTTGTCCATGGCGGCGTCCTGGTCGTCGTGGTCGTCCTGGTCGTCGTGGGCGTCGACCAGCTGCAGCGTGGAGGACGTCGGCTCCTGGAGACGCAGCATGGCTAGCACTGGGTCGGGAGCCCCGGGCTCACCTGGAGGGACAGGTGGGCGTTCAAACGGAGGAACGGGGGTCTCAGGGGTCTCGTGCTTTTTATTTAAGGGCCCGGAAAAAAATATGATGCGATTATTCAAATACGATTATTCTAGCCAAAGCTGTTTTATATTATATTATAATTATATTATATTTACAGGTTTTTGAAAGAGACTAATAAATAAAAAGGTCCGGAGATGCAAATTCGTGGATATTTCTTCAGTTCTTTAATAACTTTTTTAACTTTCTATAAGAAGAAAACTAAGAGTTTCTCAACATCATTCATTAGTTCATTGATCAGAATTAAATGTATTTACTTAAGTTACTTTACTTTAATGAACCTATTTTTATTCATTTATCCGAAATTTAGTCGGCAAACCAAAGGATGCAAAGAGTTTAATGCAAATATCAGAGAATAAAGTCAGTTAATCAATTAGTTGATTGACGGAGAATTTAATAATTCGTCCTGCAAGAATGTCGAGGTTTAAACATTTTTTAAATCAAATATGTGAATATTTATTAATAGATTTTTTTTGGTGGATTTTTTTTAAAGTTATTTTTTCAAACAGATTTTTATGTTTTTATGTTAATACAAGATTTTGTTTTAAACAATTGAATTACTAATAATACACGTTTTTACAGCATGTGCTGTGACAAGCAAAATACATAATATATATTATACATATAATGTATTCATTTAAGTGATTCTTTGGTGACTTTTCTTTTTATTGAATTAACTGAGGTAAAGCACACTGAATGTGTGATGTCGGGTGATGCAAATAAATAAAAGCAATATAATTAACTAACATCTATATGTAATTTTTTTTATATATATATATATATATATGTCAAACATAAATACACAAAAATAACACACGGTCTTCACCCTTCAGTCCCTGAAGGCAACGTTTCACACTGCAAACAAATGGGATGCAAATGCAGCAACATTTACTGTATTTGGTTTTCATGGCACACACAGACACACACACAGACACACACACACAGACACACACAGACACACACACACACATACATACACACACTGTAGCATGCAAACCAGCCACCGCTTTAGCATCCCGTCGCAGTGACCTCCTCTTCCTCCTCGTCTACATCAAACACGCTTCACCCTCTTGCTGCGTTCTAGAAGAAGATGCTGAAAAGAGTTTCTCCAGCTTCTTCTCAACCTAAGTAACTAGAGGTGTGTTGTCTCAACCTAACTTGCTTCTTTGGAAGCTGGAAGCACACAAAGAGATCCCCGTGAGGATCAGAACCGACCGGACAGAACCCTCAAAGAGGACTCAAGCTCTTCAGCGCTGGGGGGTCACAGCTAGTTCACCACCTTATTTATTACTAATGTATTTAGTACTAATATCTTCTTTATTACCAATGTATGTATTACTTATACCTTCTTTATTACCAATTCAATTACTTTCTTACTATTTGTTTATCACTAATTTCTTACTAATTTATTTCTTACTAATTTATTTATTGCTAATTATTTATTTATTTATTTATTACCAGTTGTATCACATTAAGGACGACGTTGACCTTGGAAACGACAACAACATATTTTAAGATGATTAGTTGTGGCCCAGTGGGCACTCACTTAATTGGCTACAGCATCCCCCCCCCCCCAACAGAGTGCATCACTCGCCAGCCAACTGGCAGGCGCCTGAGTCTTCACACACACACACACACACACACACACACACACACACACTTTTTAACTTCGATGACTTCATGTTCTCTTGCACAGACAGAGACACACACACACACACACACACACACACACACACTTGTGATGGCCTCCACTGACCTGAGCCCGCGGAGGCTGGAGGAAGCCCTTCATCATCTTCATCATCATCACTTCCCTGAACTGTCTCCCGTTACGCAACAAACTCAAACACAAAACTCCTCCTCTGAGGTTTCTTAAAATCTCCTCACACACACTCACACACACACACACATGCACACCCACACCCTACCTTACACACTCCCACACACACACACACACTCTCTCCCTGAGCCCCCGACAGAAAGGCCGGCCGGTGGAGAGCGGAGTGCAGCGGCAGCGACGCGGACGGAGGACGGGAGGCTTCAGGGGGGCGGGACATGGAGGGGAGGGGGGGCTCGTGATTGGCCAGAGAGGCTAGGTGAGCTCAAGGACAGCCAATCAGAGCGAGGGGGCGGGACCTCCTGCTCTGTGCGTTAAAGAGTCTTTGTGGCACTTCAAGAAACCTCCGAACAACTTTCCAGTTCAACCACGATTCTCGATTCAAGCATCTGATCGATGGATAATTGATCCGACACTAAGTCGATTGATTGATTGACCGTTCATCCGAGAGCACTGGCTCAGGTCACATGGTCAAGAGGGCCGCCGGCCCCTCTGAAGACGTTTAAAGTCAACTTTGGGGACGGGCAAAACCGGACCGACTCACTGTTGACACACACACACACACTCACACACACACACACTCACACTCACACACGCACACACACACACACACACACACACACACACAGTGTGATGTACGGATGGAGCCTCCTTCCTGCCCTCATAATGACCAACCCTCCCTTAACGACTCTCCGACACTCGTTTCTTCACTTGAGTATTTCGGCGTCTAAATAAATTAATAATTAATGTTCTCAAATGACCAAATTGTTCCCCCCCGCCCTCCTAACGAGCCGGAGAACAGCCATTAAGGCCTGAAGGTGAACAGGTGTGTTCACACGGCGTCAGCACTGCAGGGATTCTGACCTTTCACCAGTGTTGTTTAAAGGGTCAGAGGTCACCAGAGGTCATATTAAATAACATGCCGAGGTCCCACTGAGGAGACTCAGGCCCAGTAGAGAACAGTAGAGGAGAGGACGTGTATGACACTGCCCCCTAGTGGCCAGCTTTATGCAGAGGGGTTAGTTCACACAGCATCCAGAAGCTTATTTATAATAAACACTTATTAATAAAAAATATTTATTATAAAGCTTTATGCAGAGGGGTTAGTTCACACAGCATCCAGAAGCATATTTATAATAAACACTTATTAATAAAAACTATATATATATAAACTATAAATATATATATATGTATATATATATATTATAAAGCTTTATGCAGAGGGGTTAGTTCACACAGCATCCAGAACCTTATTTATAATAAACACTTATTAATAAAAACTATATATATATAAACTATAAATATAAATATATATATATATATATATATATATATATTATAAAGCTTTATAGAGAGGGGTTAGTTCACTCAGCATCCAGAGCCTCATTTATACACACTTAATAATAAATAATATATATTATAAAGCTTTATGCAGAGGGGTTAGTTCACACAGCATCCAGAACCTTATTTATAATAAACACTTATTAATAAAAACTATATATTATGACGCTTTATGCATAGGGGTTAGTTCACACAGCATCCAGAACCTTATTAATAATAAACACTTATTAAAAAAAAAAATATATATATATATATATATATATTATAAAGCTTTATGCAGAGGGGTTAGTTCACACAGCACCCAGAACCTTATTTATAATAAACACTTATTAATAAAAACTATATATTATAAAGCTTTATGCAGAGGGGTTAGTTCACACAGCATCCAGAACCTTATTTATAATAAACACTTATTAATAAAAACTATATATTATAAAGCTTTATAGAGAGGGGTTAGTTCACACAGCATCCAGAGCCTCATTTATACACACTTATTAATAAAAACTACATATTATGAAGCTTTCTATCTTTCCATATGTCAAGGAAACATCAATATTTAACGTTTCTTCATTCAATGTTCAGGCTTCTGTATGCAGCACATATTATGATGCTGACGTTTCATTTTCATATGTAAATATACATTTTGATGGAGCTCATCATTCAGGCCGAGCAGGTCGGTCTCGTTTCTCTTGTTGCTATGCAGATAGTTTGGGTGTTATTTCCGTCATTGTTTCCGGAGTGGACGATTTTTTAATTACTGATAATTTCAGGGAAGTAAAAGTATTCGGAGAGAACTTTACTCAGTATTTCAAGCTTGGGAACTGTAAATATACTTATAGTACAAATAAACTGTTAATATATTTATATAAAACTGAACTGTTAATATATTTCTTATTGTTCAGATTACGTGAGAATATCTCATAATTTTCAGCCGCTGCCAAATGAATCCGATATTTGTTGATTTTAACAGATTCATATTTACCCAATTAAATTCGTAATATTTTTCTCAGATATTTCCTCCAAAAGGTTTTTATGATTTGGAAATAAATGAATAAAAGAAAAAAAGAGCCAATGTTCAGTTGGAAACGAAGTTATACAAAATAAAAGGAAACAAATTATAATTAATAATATTTTTTAAAGGATATTTCTACTTATATTTTTCACTTTGGTTCAGGCTGAAATATTTCAAGAACCGTTTCATGAATTGCCAAAAGATATTTCACCAACATGTTCTCAACCTAACTCAGTATTTCACGATATTTCCCCGAACCGAACTAAATATTTTACGATCTTTTCCGCAACCCAATTAAATATAAGATCTTTTCCTAAACTTAACTACTAGATTGTTTTGTTACCTAAACCCAACTCGTCGTTTTCTGTGACTCAGAGGTTTCTCGCTTAAGAACTTAACGGCGACGGCCAAACCGTGAACCTGAAGGCACCACAACGCAAACCGTGAACCTGAAGGCAGCACAACGCAGACCGTGTACCTGAAGGCAGCACAACGCAAACCGTGAACCTGAAGGCAGCACAACGCAGACCGTGTACCTGAAGGCAGCACAACGCAAACCGTGAACCTGAAGGCAGCACAACGCAGACCGTGAACCTGAAGGTAGCACAATGCAGACCGTGTACCTGAAGGCAGCACAACGCAGGCCGTGTACCTGAAGGCAGCACAATGCAGACCGTGAACCTGAAGGCAGCACAACGCAAACCGTGAACCTGAAGGCAGCACAACGCAGACCGTGTACCTGAAGGCAGCACAACGCAGGCCGTGTACCTGAAGGCAGCACAACGCAGGCCGTGTACCTGAAGGCAGCACAACGCAGACCGTGTACCTGAAGGCAGCACGTGGACAAACAAGCCGGAGGAGTTTGCTGAAGGAGGCGCGCCGGCTCGATAAATGCACTGTGAGGAATGTAAACTGAGTAAATATCCTTCAGATCCGGAACGAGGGAGAGGAAATAAGAAGTGGGCGTGGCCTATCTCCGGCGGGAAGGAGAGTCGATACAACGCCGCCGTAGGGGATCGAACCTGCGACCTTTTGGCGACACAATGAGCTCTTTAACAGACGCCTTGTGGGGCGTTTGGGGTCCGGTTTTAAAAAGGGAATATGATCATTTAGTGAATTAGTGTTTACGATCGGTTGCTCGTTTATCACTTCGTTGGCGCCGCCGGTGCTTTCCAGGGATTTTTATATGACTTTAAAAAAAAGGTGTTTTATCTACAGTGATACTTCACTTGCGTTCATAGCCATAGAACAAACGTTCTTATGTTATTTGAAGGGAAACAAATAGTTTAGTTCGAATTTAAAAATCAATAAACGTAGCATTAAAGGGGGCGGAGTCACGGTGAAAAGAAAAGACGTCAACCTGAGGCTCCGCCCACTTCTTCTGCAGGCTATCGTTTGTTTGCAGACGTTCCACGGTAGTCCTTCCTCGTGCGACATTCCACCGCCAGTGTGTGTGTTTGGTACGAGACACACACACACACCCACACACACCCACAAAGTCAACCAACCTCCCTGGCCGTGCGCGGAGCCTTCACCTGGACACATCCAACACACGACCTTCTACCTGAGCCTCTCGTCTCAGAGAACTTTGCCCCATTTAAAGAAGACGAATGAGTCAGAGAGACCGGCTCCTCCGGTCTGCCGGAGCACACGCCTTCACAGGCTGACGGAGAGAAGAGAGGACTTCCTCTTCTTCCTCCTTCTCTCTTTCCTCAGACTTCCTGTCTCCGGTGGTGTTACAACGTCTTCTTGCCCCAAAGGAAGCGCGTTGTTGCCCCACGGCGCCGTTTCAACACGGTACCGGTGAAGCGCTCCCAGGCAGCGGGCCGAGAAGACAGGAGCGGGGGGGCTCGAGCCCCACGACACTCAGAGGTCCATGGAGTCGCCTCACATGTCGATGTGCACATCTTACATCTCAAGTTCCTTTTGCATCTATTTATAGACATTGTGCATCTCCTTTTGATCATTTTGCTTCTATTTATAGAAATGTTGCATCTTGTTGTTGTTGTTTTACATCTATTTATAGACATTATGTGTCTTTGTGGTGGTTTTTCATCTATTTACAGCAATTTTGAATCTCCTTGTGGTCATGTTTCATCTTTTTACATACATTTTGCATCTTCTTGTGGTAATTTTGCATTTATTTATAGCCATTTTGCATCTCTTTGTGATCATTTTGCATCTATTTATAGCCATTTTGCATCTCTTTGTGATCATTTTGCATCTATTTAGAGATATTTTGCTTCTATTTGTAGAAATGTTGCACCTTGTGGTCATTTTTCATTTATTTATAGCCATTATGTGTCTTTATGGTTATTTTTCATCTATTTACAACAATTTTGCATCTCCTTGTGGTCATTTTTCAACCATTTATAGCCATTTTGCATCTCCTTGTAGTCATTTTGCATCTGTTTTTAATCCTTTTTTTCTTTACCGGCTGGTGGAGACCAAACACGGAGCTAAAAGAGAAAACAACAGACATAAAAAAAGGAATACTCCGGCTGCTCTCCGGCTCCTCATAAAGGGTCGGGCAAGACATCATAGCATGACATCACAGCATGACATCATAATGACATCATAGAAATGAATTGATCATGAGACGAGAGGCGTTGGAGGACGATGAGTTGCAGTCGGCTGCAGAGACAATTATGAAAGGGCCAAACCCCGGATGACGTGCCGTAGTTTGGCATCCCCAAAAGTTCATCAATCATCCAGCGGAGGCCAAAATAAATAAAGCAACGCAACGCAGCGTCTCCTTGACGACGGCGAGGAGCGAGATCTGGAGCACAAATATATATTAAAAAAATCAGACCGTTAACGTGTCCTTTAACATTAAACGAGTTGAAAAAGTTTGCAGTTCAACAAATGAATTAAATAAATATGTAAATATAATATGACTTTAATTTGCTGTCTGAACTTTTGAACCGAGTGTTTCCATTATTCTGTCCACGTCTCAGCTGGTCAGCGGCTTCATGGACCTCAGAAAACGTTTCAAACTAAAAGTCTCCAGAGAACTCGCTTCCGGATCGATAACCTGAAGAGTAGAAGGAGTTGCCTCAGGGCATCGGCCGGCAGTATCGACGAGAGAATAGAAAAGACCTGATACGGAAGAGCGCGCGCGCTCCTCCGTATCAGGTCTGACCCGTTCCGATCCTCCTTGACGAGAGGAGAGGAGAGGAGAGAGAGAGAGAGAGAGAGAGAGAGAGAGAGAGAGAGAGAGAGAGAGAGAGAGAGAGAGAGAGAGAGAGAGAGAGAGAGAGAGAGAGAGAGAGAGAGGGGGGGGGTCGGCCTCCATCGGATCCTCGTGAGGCGCTGAGTGCGACATCTGGACCCCACTGCGGAGGAGCGTGATGCCTTCACGTGCCAATGTGAATTAAATCAGAGAGAGAGAGAGAGAGAGAGAGAGTGCGCGCGAGAGAGAGAGATCGAGAGATAAGGAGAGAGAGACAGAGAGAGATAGAGAGAGACAGAAAGAGAGAAAGAGAAAGAGAGAGAGCGAGGGAGAGAGGGAGAGAGCCCAACGACGCGTCTCCGTTACGCGCAAACTTTACGCGCAAATGACCAATCATTACGCGTTTTACGCACCTGCGCTGCGTCAACAGCAAACTTCACCAAACAGGGATGTGGTTAAATCCCCCAACACACACTGACACACACACACATTGACACACACACTGACACACACACACACGGAATGGCCGGTCGGTGTGTGTCCTTACCTTCTCACGTGAAGCGGCGCGGCAGCAGCTGCTGGTTCGAGGCACCGGAGCAGCTCTGAGCTCCACATCCAGCAGGTCTGTAAATGCCTCGCAGTGAGGCCCCACTGCACTTCCTGTGGATACTTTCAAAATAAAACTGTATTTTAGTGTCGGAGTGAAGGTTCGGAATTTCCCAGTTTCTCCCTCCACATTGTCATATACAGTATATAAATTACTAAAAGTAATATCCCTACTACTAATAATGATAGATACAAATGATAATAATAGTGGTAAACACACTTGTAATATGTAATACTGATGGCAGGTATTGATGATATTAATCAACAATGATAATAACAGTATACAAATAATAGTAATAATAATATAAATACAGTTATTATTAGTAGCAAGTATGTGTCATGTGATTTCTCTTTGAGTGAAATTTTGACTGATGTTCACATGTCTGACCCTACAGACTGATGTTCACGTTTGACCCTACAGACTGATGTTCACATGTCTGACCCTACAGACTGATGTTCACGTTTGACCCTACAGACTGATGTTCACATGTCTGACCCTATAGACTGATGTTCACATGTCTGACTATAGACTGATGTTCACATGTCTGACCCTATAGACTGTTCACATGTCTGACCCTATAGACTGATGTTCACATGTCTGACCCTATAGACTGATGTTCACATGTCTGACCCTATAGACTGATGCTCACATGTCTGACTATAGACTGATGTTCACATGTCTGACTATAGACTGATGCTCACATGTCTGACTATAGACTGATGTTCACATGTCTGACCCTATAGACTGATGTTCACATGTCTGACTATAGACTGATGTTCACATGTCTGACCCTATAGACTGATGTTCACATGTCTGACTATAGACTGATGTTCACATGTCTGACCCTACAGACTGATGTTCACATGTCTGACTATAGACTGATGTTCACATGTCTGACCCTATAGACTGATGTTCACATGTCTGACTATAGACTGATGTTCACATGTCTGACCCCATAGACTGATGTTCACATGTCTGACCCTATAGACTGATGTTCACATGTCTGACCCTATAGACTGATGTTCACATGTCTGACCCTATAGACTGATGTTCACATGTCTGACCCTATAGACTGATGTTCACATGTCTGACCCTATAGACTGATGCTCACATGTCTGACTATAGACTGATGTTCACATGTCTGACTATAGACTGATGTTCACATGTCTGACCTATAGACTGATGTTCACATGTCTGACCCTATAGACTGATGTTCACATGTCTGACCCTATAGACTGATGTTCACATGTCTGACCCTATAGACTGATGTTCACATGTCTGACCCTATAGACTGATGCTCACATGTCTGACCTATAGACTGATGCTCACATGTCTGACCCTATAGACTGATGTTCACATGTCTGACCCTACAGACTGATGTTCACATGTCTGACTATAGACTGATGTTCACATGTCTGACTATAGACTGATGTTCACATGTCTGACCTATAGACTGATGCTCACATGTCTGACCTATAGACTGATGCTCACATGTCTGACCCTATAGACTGATGTTCACATGTCTGACTATAGACTGATGTTCACATGTCTGACTATAGACTGATGTTCACATGTCTGACCTATAGACTGATGCTCACATGTCTGACTATAGACTGATGTTCACATGTCTGACCCTATAGACTGATGTTCACATGTCTGACTATAGACTGATGTTCACATGTCTGACCTATAGACTGATGCTCACATGTCTGACTATAGACTGATGTTCACATGTCTGAGCCTATAGACTGATGCTCACATGTCTGACCCTATAGACTGATGCTCACATGTCTGACTATAGACTGATGCTCACATGTCTGACTATAGACTGATGCTCACATGTCTGACTATAGACTGATGCTCACATGTCTGACTATAGACTGATGCTCACATGTCTGACTATAGACTGATGTTCACATGTCTGACCCTATAGACTGATGTTCACATGTCTGACCCTATAGACTGATGTTCACATGTCTGACTATAGACTGATGCTCACATGTCTGACTATAGACTGATGCTCACATGTCTGACTATAGACTGATGCTCACATGTCTGACTATAGACTGATGCTCACATGTCTGACTATAGACTGATGTTCACATGTCTGACCCTATAGACTGATGTTCACATGTCTGACTATAGACTGATGTTCACATGTCTGACTATAGACTGATGCTCACATGTCTGACTATAGACTGATGTTCACATGTCTGACTATAGACTGATGCTCACATGTCTGACTATAGACTGATGATCACGGCACACGCATTCCATCGGGAGCGCGCGAGGGTTTTCATAAAGTTAGCAACTTTATGAAAACCCTCGCGCGCTCCTGATCGAATGCTAACTGTTAGCGGAAAGAGCCACGTAAAACAACATCCGTTTTTCAAAATAAGATGTCGACAAATCAAACACTAACATATACAAGTAAACAATGAACTGATTTTGTATATTAATAGATCGTTTCTGAGATTTAGCTTAACTTATGCTAACATTAAAACATTGTTACTGTACCAAGGAAGAGTTTATAAAAATAAGTCAGACTTTTGTATGTTAAAAAAGTCCTGTATATAGATTTCCCCAAGAGTTCCAGGAAATGAATCACGCAGATGTGTTCCATATATATATGAAATCAATCCCCTACAATAGCAATCAAACAATTGTAATGTATCAATTAGGACAGTTTTCAAAGTAAAAGTAAAAATCTGTAATTTCTTTAATGTTTGAGGGACTTTAGATGTGTATTTCCTCATAGTCCTCAGCAATAATGCTACACAATAAATAGAACGCTTCAATCGTCGCCGTGATCGGTATTATGGGATCGGCAGAGACTATTTCAGTGATCGGTGATCGGCCCAAAAAACCTGATCGGTGCATCTCTAATAAGTATATATATATATATATATATATATATATATATATATATATATATATATATATATATATATATATATATATATATATTACATTTAAATATACTGAATACTAAGAAAGACACTCTTCAGAGTTTTGTGTTTTGACACTGTGTTTATTTCAATGTCTCTTGAGTATAATTATACAAATCAACAAAACAATATTATTTAAAAAATCTCACTTTTATTTTGAAAGGTAATTTCCGGATGCACTTGCTCCAGCGGATTCCTGCACTAAACCACACCTTCAGAAGAGAAGCACACACTTCATGGTAAGAAACACGTGGAAGATATATAACATCATATAGAATATACATCACATATATACATAATATATCATATATATATTATATATTATGTATATATAATGTATATATGACATATATGGATAAAATACAACACATATGGAATATATATCATCATATAGAAGATATATGCCATACATATGGAATATATACAATATATATGGATAATATATAATATATAGAAGATATATATCATACATATGGAAGATATATTATCCATATGGATGATATATATCATACATATAATATATAAATTATGCATAGTATATATATATATATATCATACATATGGAAGATAAATATCATACATATGTAATATATATATATATATATATATATATATATATATCATATATATGGATACTATATAGAAGATATATATCATGCATATGGAATATATAAATTATGTATCTATGATATATATCATGCATATGGAGATATATCACATGTAATCCGTATCATCCATATAATGTAATAAATAAAGTACCCTGGTCTATATTGGAGGAACGTTCCCGTCGTGGAACTCAGGCGGTTCTCCCGCTGACGATGACGTCATCATAATTAGCACGTCGGCCGCTCTGTGTTTACGGGGGAGACGCGGCGCTCACATGTCGCCCGTCAGGGGAGGAGCAGCTCCTCGGGTCAGACGTCCACTCACGCCCAACGGGAGGAGAGATCCTTCTGTTCCTCTGGAGGAATATTCATAGGAATATATATATATATATATATATATGAAATCAGTTATAATACAAATCATGGTGTTTTAAAATGAAATCTGGATGATTCTTAAGGAAATCAGGGAGATTTTACTCAACTTGAGATCCAAAATGATTTAAATGTTTGAATGATGCAGCCAAAACAAATTACAGACAGACAGATGGAGAGAGAGACAGAGAGAAAGAGAGAGGGAGGGAGAGGGGGAGGGAGACAGGGAGAGAGTGAGACAGCGAGAAAGAGAGAGAAAAAAAGAGAGACAGGGAGAGAGAGAGAGAGGGAGGGAAAGAGAGAGACAGGGAGAGAGAGCAAGAAAGAGAGAGGGAAGGAGCGAGAGGGAGGGAGAGAGTAACTCATCTCCTCATTGAGGAAGTTTAACTCTTCTTGTTCCGGTTTGAGTATAAAATGAAATCATAACAAACCTGAGTCAACCGGCTGATCCGGAATCAGCTAAGCACTCCTCCTCCTCCTCTCCTCCTCCTCCTCCTCCAACACTCCCTGTGTCCACAAGGGGGCGCCAGAACCAAACACTACATGAACGTTCTTTAATTGTCAGTTTATATGATTTCAAATGTTTCCGGAAGCTTCATGCTTCATGTTTATATAATATAATAATATCATATATATAATGCTGAACACATTATTTAGTTGTAATATTTTAAATAAAACAAATGTAAATACATATTACTAAATCTATTTACACATCCTTTTGTTATGTTGTTTGTATTGTAATTAAATTACAAGATGTTGAGAATCAAAGAAGATTTCTTTGATTCTCAACATCTGGAAACAGCTGGAACATCTTTTACTATTTTAATGTTTTTATTCCAAAGTTACAAAAGTGAAAAAAGGAAATAATAAGTCACAATGTGATCGATACTTTTGGGAAATTATCCATATGATATAGTCTATATACTAATTTCTAAACTTTTTTAATTCCTTTTGTAAAATGTAAAAAAAAAAAAAATTGATTTAAAGACACATTTGAATTTTTAATTTTTATTTGTTTCTGAACCCACGAAGAAATCAAATAAAACCATCAGAGAGCGAAAGAGACGCGTCATCAATAATCATTTATTCTCAGATGTTTATGATTCACATTTCTGTACAGACGCTTCTCATCCAACATTAAAAAAAGAAAAGAAAGAAAGATTAAAGTTGATAGAAAAGCGACTGCTTTAAAAAATAAACTCTAACCTATACAACACGGAACAAAGAGCCGGTTAGCCTCGGAGACGACGGCGTCGTCGTGGAAACAGCGACACGACCGCACGGTTTGGGGGTTAGTGAAGTTTACACGTTTATTTCATGTAAGCTGCAGCCGGTGTTCAGGGGATGCAAAATGAGCTCCAACGGTTTCTGTAGGAGGAGAAAACCAAACGGAAGTCTGGCCTGAAGCGCCGAGACGTGGCGAACCTCTCCGACTGTCGCCGGGCGGAATGAAGCGATGACGCAACGTCGACATTGAGGAGTCCTTTGAGGGACCGGGGGACTCGCCGTGTGGCGTCCCGTTTGTGTACTCCCCACCGCAGCGACAACAACAACAACAACAACAACATACTCACTCTGGTGTTTGGAGGCGCATGTCGGCCGCCGTCCCTCTGGAGAGGAAACAGGAAGTCCGTGACGGCGTTTTCTCCCCGGAGGTTTGTTTTTGTTTACGTCCGCCGAGCGAAGCGTCGTTTATTATCACGGGAAAAAACAACGACGGCGGCGGCGGCGGGCGAAAGCGTGAAAACGTGTGATGAAACCGAATGCTCCGAGCGTCCCCGAACACCTCCTCCGGACTCACTGGCGCGGCGCGGCGTCCGGCTCGCCGCTGTCCACGGTGCGGATGATGACGATCTGCTCCAGGCTCTGGGCCGGGGACGCCGGCGGCCGCAGCTGCTCCACCAGCGCGTGCAGCGTCTCCGAGTTGATGGTCTGCTCCGGGTCGGGCTCGAAGGTCACGGGGTCGTCGGCGCCGCTGATGGCGGTGTGCGTGGGCTCCGGCTTGAAGTCCTGGATGATGGCGTCGGGCGGGGGCGGGGCTTTGGGGTCGGGGGTCGCCGGCTCGGGGTTCGCCGGCTCTCCGGCTTCCACGATGGACGCCATGCCACGGCTCTCCTGGTGGAGCTTACTCTGGACGAAGGCCACGGGGTGCCTGGAGGCCACCAGGACCACTACACACACACACACACACACACACACACACACACACACACACACACACACACACACACACACACACACACACACACACACACACACACACACACACACACACACACACACACACACACACACACACACACACACACACACACACACACACACACACACACACACACACAGAGACAGAGACACACACACACAGAGACAGAGAGACACACAGAGACAGAGACACAAACACACACACACACACACAGAGAGACACTTTAATATTTTAACAAACATATTTCACATTTGTATGAATGGGAGGAGACAGTGGCAAATATATATTTTAATTTTTGTAAATTTATCTTATATGTATATATTTTTTCAAATTATTATTATTTTATTTTTTTATATTCCAAAAAAAATATTATTATTATTTTTTAATTTATATATAAATACCCCACCCCAAAAAATAATAATACAATATATATATATATATATATATATATATATATATATATATATATAAATACAACAATTAAAATACAAAACATACCCCTTAAACATCAACACAAGGCTGCTCTAAATCTGTGGTTTCTCTTAAAGGGACAGTGCACCATAACGGAAAGTGACCAAATCAAATTGTGATCATTTCTGTCTGCTAGTATAAAACACACACACACACACACACACACATATTTTACCCCCCCCACACACACACACACGCACCTGCTCTGGCTCTCTCCTTGTGTTGCCGCACCTCGTCGGCGTGCGCCTTCTCCTGGTGTTTGATCATGTTCTTCACGCTGGCGAAGCGGTTTCCACACAGCAGACACTGCACGCCGTTGTTCCCCTCTGCACACACACACACAGAGACACACACGGAGACACACACACACACACGTGTTTCTAAACTCCCGTGTCAGCGCCTCCCTCCTCGCGGAGCCCTCCAGGTGGACTCACCTGGGTGGAACCTCCTCAGGTGCTTCTTCAGCTCCGAGGACGTCACGAAGCTTCCGTCACACTGCGAGCATTTGTACGGCGTCTCGCCTGAAACGCACATGGTTGTGTTACCCTACTACACACTCACGGTGGGGACGAGCGCCTCTAAGCTCTAAATATAATGCTTTATTATTATTAATCAATAATAAAACACTGTGTTCAGTCAATTACAGATACATTTTCTTTTTACATTTAAACTTTTATTGACTTTTCTGTATCGTATATCATTATTATTATTATTATTATTAATAAAATAAACCAGAACACAGCCATGAGGCAGATAATAAATAATGAGAATTAATGAAATCACAAGATGTTCAGATTTAAACAAATCGTCTAAAACATTTGGACATTTGGACTGGGAACAGGAAGCAGGAAACCGGGAAAAGGAAGCAGGGAACAGAAAGCAGGAAGCAGGGAACAGAAAGCAGGGAACACAAAGCAGGGAACAGGAAATAGGAAGCAGGAAGCAGGGAACAGAAAGCAGGAAACACAAAGCAGGGAACAGGAAATAGGAAGCAGGAAGCAGGGAACAGAAAGCAGGAAACACAAAGCAGGGAACAGGAAGCAGGGAACAGGAAACAGGAAGCAGGGAACAGAAAGCATGAAACAAAGCAGGGAACAGAAAGCAGGAAGCAGGGAACAGGAAACAGAAAGCAGTGAACAGGAAACAGGAAGCAGGAAGCAGGAAGCGGGCTCACCCGTGTGCTTGCGGGCGTGGGCGATGAGCGACGAGGACACGGAGAAGGACATGCCGCACAGGTCGCACTGGTACGGCTTCTCGCCCGTGTGGCGCCGCTTGTGATAGGTCAGCGTGCTCGACTGAGCAAACGCCTGACCACAGATATCACACACATAGGGCTTCTCCCCACTGTGGAGCCTGGGGGGGGGGGGGGGAGAACATTTGAATAATACAAATATAATAATATAATTAAGATAATAAAATATAAAATACATGCTGACAAAAGATAAATAAAAAAACTAATAAATTTGAACAATATATTAATACATAAAGAATATTTTAAAATATTAATTATAACAGTAATAATAATTATAATAAATAAATATAATGAAATAATAATAATTTAATAATGATAAAATGACATAGACGCTAATTACAACATTAACAATAAATAAATAAATGCCAACGATGATAAATAAACAACAACAACAACAGCCGTCTCTGGCCGTACCGGATGTGGATCTTGTAGTTGGACGACGTGGCGAACTTGAAGCCGCAGCGCTCGCAGGTGTACGGCTTCTCCTCGCCGTGGTGCATCCGGCGGTGAGCCACCAGCTGGCACTTCTGAGCGAAGCACTTATCACAGCTGGAGCAGTTGAAGGGCTTCTCACCTGCAGCCAGAGGAAGAGGCACATCATCATCTTCATCATCACCATCATCATCATCATCCTCTTCTTCTTCTTCTTCTTCTTGCCTCTGTGCGGTAGAAGCTCCAGACGCATCACTTTCTCTTGTTTCACTTCCTCCTTCCTACTTTTTTTTTTGGGTTGTTTAGAAGTCTACAGATGAGTTCCTGTCCCTCACCTGTGTGAACGCACAGGTGACTTCCTGTCTGCTCACCTGTGTGGATGCTTAGGGTACTTCCTGTCTGCTCACCTGACTTCCCGTCTGCTCACCTGACTTCCCGTCTGCTCACCTAACTTCCCGTCTGCTCACCTGTGTGGATGCGCAGGGTACTTCCTGTCTGCTCACCTGTGTGGATGCGCAGGGTACTTCCTGTCTGCTCACCTGACTTCCCGTCTGCTCACCTGACTTCCCGTCTGCTCACCTGACTTCCCGTCTGCTCACCTGACTTCCCGTCTGCTCACCTGACTTCCCGTCTGCTCACCTGACTTCCCGTCTGCTCACCTCACTTCCTGTCTGCTCACCTGACTTCCTGTCTGCTCACCTGTGTGGATGCGCAGGGTACTTCCCGTCTGCTCACCTGACTTCCCGTCTGCTCACCTGACTTCCCGTCTGCTCACCTGACTTCCCGTCTGCTCACCTGACTTCCTGTCTGCTCACCTGACTTCCTGTCTGCTCACCTGTGTGGATGCGCAGGGTACTTCCTGTCTGCTCAACTGACTTCCCGTCTGCTCACCTGACTTCCCGTCTGCTCACCTGACTTCCCGTCTGCTCACCTGACTTCCCGTCTGCTCACCTGACTTCCCGTCTGCTCACCTCACTTCCTGTCTGCTCACCTCACTTCCTGTCTGCTCACCTGACTTCCTGTCTGCTCACCTGTGTGGATGCTCAGGGTACTTCCTGTCTGCTCACCTGTGTGGATGCGCAGGGTACTTCCTGTCTGCTCACCTGACTTCCCGTCTGCTCACCTGACTTCCCGTCTGCTCACCTGACTTCCCGTCTGCTCACCTGACTTCCCGTCTGCTCACCTCACTTCCTGTCTGCTCACCTGACTTCCTGTCTGCTCACCTGTGTGGATGCGCAGGGTACTTCCTGTCTGCTCACCTGACTTCCCGTCTGCTCACCTGACTTCCCGTCTGCTCACCTGACTTCCCGTCTGCTCACCTGACTTCCTGTCTGCTCACCTGACTTCCTGTCTGCTCACCTGACTTCCTGTCTGCTCACCTGTGTGGATGCGCAGGGTACTTCCTGTCTGCTCACCTGACTTCCCGTCTGCTCACCTGACTTCCCGTCTGCTCACCTGACTTCCTGTCTGCTCACCTGTGTGGATGCTCAGGGTACTTCCTGTCTGCTCACCTGTGTGGATGCGCAGGGTACTTCCTGTCTGCTCACCTGACTTCCCGTCTGCTCACCTGACTTCCCGTCTGCTCACCTGACTTCCCGTCTGCTCACCTGACTTCCCGTCTGCTCACCTCACTTCCTGTCTGCTCACCTGACTTCCTGTCTGCTCACCTGTGTGGATGCGCAGGGTACTTCCTGTCTGCTCACCTGACTTCCCGTCAGCTCACCTGACTTCCCGTCTGCTCACCTGACGTCCCGTCTGCTCACCTCACTTCCTGTCTGCTCACCTGACTTCCTGTCTGCTCACCTGTGTGGATGCTCAGGGTACTTCCTGTCTGCTCACCTGTGTGGATGCGCAGGTGCGTCTTCAGCTGCGTGGCCTGCCTGAAGTTCTTGGAGCAGAAGATGCAGACGAAGGGCTTCAGGCCCTTGTGGATCTTCTCGTGGCGCCGCAGGCTGCTGACGTCCTTGAACATCTTGTTGCACTCGGTGCACGCCAGCGACATCTCGTCCACCTCGGACGGGTCGCCCACCTCGCCTTCCTCCACCTCGTCTTCGTCCTCGTCTTCCTCGCGCTCCCCCTTGCCGACGAGGTCGTCCTCGCTCGCCGGGCGCCGCCCGCCCGCCTCGCCTCCTCCTCCGCGGTCTTCCTCCTGCCCCGCCCTCGGCCTCTCCCTCGGCCCCGCCCCCTCCCGCGGCCCCGCCCCCTCCGCCCCTCCTCGCCGCCCATCCGCGGCTTCTTCGCCGCCGACTCGCCGCCGTCGTCCTCCTGCGACGGGCTCCAGTCTTCGGAGAAGTCGCCGAAGTCCTTAACGCTCCCGTCGGAATCTTCCAGGAACAGATCCTCGGTCTTGACTCCGCCCCTCCCTCTCCCCCGGCCCCTCCCCCTGCCTCTCCCCCGGCCCCGCCCTCTCCCTCGGCCCCGCCCCCTCCCCCTGGTTTTCGAGGCGCCGTCCCCGGAGCCGCTCGCCTCCACCTTCTCCCCCCTCTTGGGCCGGCCCCTCTTGCGGCCCGTTCCCCTCGCGCCGAGCTTCGGCGCGGCGGCGGGGTCGTAGTCGCCGTCGCTCTTCTCCAGCTCCTCCATATCCATGAAGCCGGTGACCTCTTCCTCCTCCTCCTCCTCCTCCTCCTCCTCCTCTTCCTCGCCAAGCTCCACGCCGGCCGCCTCGCCTCCCTCCCCCTCCTCCTCCACCCGACTCTCACCCGCGGCGATGGCGATGGAGAGGGGGAGGGGCGAGTGGGGGCTGCCGGGCGACGTGGGGCTGGGAGGAGAGAGGCCGGCGTCTTTGTCCGTCTCCGACCAATGAGGCGTCTCCACCAGGTAGCGCGTCGCCTCGGAGATCCCCAGGAACACGGCGGCGCGGCGCACGGCGGCTTGTCTGGTGCTAAACAACAACAACAACAACAACAAATCACTCCTTCAATCAGTCAACCAATCGTGTGCAGCAATACTTATTGTGATGAAGAAAGTAATGCAAAATATTAAATGTAAGTAATAAAAAATATTTAAAAAGTAATGAAAAATATTAAAAAGTAAAGAAAAATATTTTTAAAGTATGTAATTAAAAATATTAAATATAAGTAATACAAAATATAAAAAAGTTATAGAATATTAGAAGTATGTAATAAAAAATATTAAAAAGTAAGTAATACAAATATTTAAAAATAATAAAAATATTGAATGTATGTAATACAAAATATTAAATGTAAGTAATACAAAATATTAAAAGGAATAACACATTAAATGTATGCAATGAAAAATATTAAATGTAAGTAATAAAATATATTAAAAGTAATTAATATATACTAATAAAAGTAATAAAAAACATTAAAAGTAATACATACTATGAAAAGTAAGTAATACATACTATGAAAAGTAAGTAATACATCATGTTAAAAGCAATAAAAAACATTAAAAGTAAGTAATAGAACACATTAAAAGTAAATTATAGAAAACATTAAAAGGAAGTAATAAAAAACATTAAAAGTAAGTAATACATTCTATTAAAAGTAAGTAATGAAAACCATTGGATAACCCGTCTAGCAACAGGGTGACCTCATCTTCATCATGATACGGCGTGTGTGATGGCGCTCTACCTGCTGAGGTTCATCTGGCCGGTGTAGATGAACTCCAGCAGCTTCTCCAGGGCGTAGCGGCTGACCTTCTCGGGGTCGAGCGTGGTGACCTCCTGGCCCCTCTCGGCCTGCGTGGAGAAGTACTTGCTGAAGGCGGCCAGGATGTTGCGGTGCGCCCTGAACTCCACGTCGCGCACCATGATGGTGACGTCGCACAGGAAGTCCATCTCCCGCTGCTGGTGGAGGCGCTGCAGCAGCAGCTTCCCGTGGCTGGAGACCTGGGACATCTCTGCAGGGCGGAGGAGACGTTACCTCTACGAGAAGGACACGGGTCACATTAGTGTCCACTGGGGGGCGCTGCAGAATCACAGAGGCCTTAGTGTCCACTGGGGGGCGCTGCAGAATCACAGAGGCCTTAGTGTCCACTGGGGAGCGCAAAAGGTTAGTCAGTCACGAATATAAAGTTTTCTTAAAAAAATAAAAAGGTTATAATTTCCTTAAACAGCGGTCTGCTGTATTATATAAGATATTTATAGTTTGTTTTATGTGATGCTTTTGATAAGTCTGATTGAAAACATCTAAACTTCTGCTGCACTCAAACGGACAAAGATAAAAAAAATGTAATTGTATTGTGACGTCTATCATTAAAAATATATTTTTTAATATTTCATTATTTTATATTGCTTGAAATTTACTCATTATTGTATTGTGTCAATAAATACCATGGAAATACAAAAGCCCCAAAAAAGGTTAGTTAGTCTCTCAATACACAGCTCACAAATATAGTTTAACTATCTTTCTCTTAAAAAAATATAAATTAAAAAGACTTAAGGTACGTTCACATCTGTCGCAGCTTTTTGTCGCTCGAGTTGAAATTTCTGAACTCGAGCAGCAGAAACGCGTGAGTCATAGCTGCGTCAGCCAATCAGCGTTGAGAAGCTCCGCTCGTCATCGTTCTGCCGGCCGGTTTAGAAAGTGGAGGAAAAGATTCTTGTCGAGGTTCGTGGGCAAAACAAACTTTATGACACGACTCTTTACTTACCGAAACCGTAGCGATAAAAATGAAGCTTACTTACAATGTGTGCATTTGTTTTTATTCTCGCTGTGTGTTGTACTTTACTATGAACCAAGCGCCGGCATACGTGTTTCATGGCAGCGGAGATCTGCCTCCGGAGGAGGAAAAGTCTAGAGACACGAATCATAGAGAGAAGAGAGAGAGCAGCGAGTAGCGCAGTGAAAAAGTAAAAAGTGGAAGCTCTCTGCGGTCTTGTCGTTCCTCGACCCGTGTTTACTCCGTGGGAGACGAGCGGGAACATGGGCGGAGGGGCGGAGGGCCGTGGAAGTCAGGACCGCAGAGTCCAGAGAGAAGGAGAGAGGGGCAGCAGGGCGACTCGCAGGGCGACAAGTGAAGACACGACATCTCAGGCTGGTTAAGGAAAAGATTCATATGGCTGAAGAAGCGGGCGCAATAAGCCACGCCCCCGCTGCGTCTCGTCTCGACGTGTCCGGTGTGAACACCCTTTTTTTGTCGCGCGACAGAATCCTGCGACAGGCGCGACGAGAAATGTTTTATCGCGTCCGGTGTGAACGTACCATTAATAATTTCCTTAAATAGCCCTTTGCTGCATTTAGCCAACCATCCGAGACAGGAGGAAACGGTGTGGCTCCCTGCTTGTTGTATTTACTTTATTTTTAGACAACAATGGAGCTGCACGTCTGAATAAACATCTCACATCCGTAAAAACAACCGCTTCAAACCGTCTGTCCTGAAAACATCTAAAGTCCACTGAAAGAAGACTTCCTCCTTTAATACTAACTTATGTATATTTTGAGCAAGATGTTGATGTTTTTTTTATTTATCATTTCTCGACTTTATTTCTTCATATTTATATATTTTTATATCTGCAATATTTTACACATATATATATATATATATATTATGAAATAATGTGAAATAAATATATGTATATATTTAATTTTAAATGTATATATTATTTTTATTATATTCATATGTATTAATATACATATTTGACATATATAAAATAATGTAATTTATATATATGTAAATTTGAATACAGTAATATATATCATTTTAAAGATAATATATATATATTTTACATGTATATAATAGTTATTTTGTACCATGTCTTTGTCAACTTACTCTTAGTAGTGTGTCTGCTTCACCGCCTCCTCTTTCTTTAACTCTTAAATTGAAGCTATAAAAAAAGAGAAAAAGAATATCAGGACGTGTAAGAAGACATGAAGCATAGTTAAAGTATATTTATATATATATTTAGAGCATTAATTGTCTCACGGACACTCATCGATGGGTATAACTCTGAATCGGCAGCTTTGACAGGTGAGATGTAAAACGTAGTTTTGGAAAATAAAAGCTCCCGCCCGCTTCCCGTAGCGGGCCTCATGGCGAAGCTAACGTTAGCAGCGGCGTCGCAGACCCGTTAAACGCACTTCTGGTGGGGGTTTAACCATTCACATGGACAGGTGAGTCCTTCGTGGACTCTACCTGCCACCAGAGGAGCGAATGTGGCGGTTAGCGGCGAAACCGGGGCGACAGACGTGCGAAACCAACGGCCGTCGTAGTGTCCGAAAAAGCGCGGAAAACATTGTGCTCTTATTTCGAAGGTTCGACGGCTCGTGCCGGCGGTGTGTCGACGTAACTCGGCACAAAATGTCAGAAACACCTATTTAAACCGACGGGTCGAGCGCACGCATCGTCGATTACGGCGCGTCGCGTGCGTGAATGCGCCGTAATTTACTAAGAATAAAGTAAAAATAAAAGCAAGGGGAAGAAAAGTACCTTCTAATATCCGCGATCTGCAGCCATTATCCCGTGACGTCGCGGGGTTCTCGCGAGACTTCGTTCTAGTGAAGAGAGTTGGGTTGGTCAAGATGAACACCGCCCCGGAAAGCGGACGAGAGTGAGGTGTAGATCGATTATTTTTGATACAGCAGCAGCAACAACTAATAATAATTATATATATATATACATAAAATCATATGATTACCATATAATATACAATAATATAATAATTATATATATATATATATTTAAATACATAAAATCATATGTACTTATTTATTATTTATTTAAACATGTATGCATATAATAATATCCATACAATATATATATTTATATATATATATATATATATATATATATATATATATGATTGTATACATTGACTACAGCAGCATACAAGTAAGCAATACAATATAATTTGTTTGTACAATATATCAAAAAGATTAGGATAGAATAATACAAAATAAAAAGTTCCCTTTGAATGACTCCACATATTAATCCAATGAAACCACAATAAACAACTGTTTTAAGATTAAAGCTTCTACTTAATATTTTTGGTCTGTACTCATGTATTATCATGTCAACTATAACACTGTTATACTGTTAATAATTTCTATGGCTACATTTTTGACCTATTACTTTGTTAGTTAGTTTTAATTTTTTCATTATACAATCCTATTTTATTATATATTGTGCATTTGTCTTATTATTCTATCCTATTTGTGTAATTTTCATTTGAAAAATAGATTTTTAATCTTAATGGGTTAAATAAACCCATTAAATAAATGGTTAATAACATAATTATATTCTATTTCAGTATCTATTGTTAATTTTTTAAATGATATCCTATTTTTGGGCATTTTTATTATTATTCTATCAAATAGTTTTGTTTATATTGTGTGATTTTTTAATGCCACCACATTTTTTTACGTATTGTGGCTTTTTATCATTAACCTATCTTATTTTATTACTTATTGCGCTTTTTGTTTTTTACAATTGTATAATCTTTTATGTCCTTCGCAAGACGCCGTCTTCCCTCGTTGCCACAGCAACTCCTCCAAACTCCTCCGACATGTCGGAGCTTTACGTCGCTTTCTGCGCGGAACACGCGATAGAAATAAATCCACGCGTTTTACAAGCTTTGGAGAAGACGGAGGCCACAGAGTAAGTTATTAAATGTAATTTAAACCACTGGAAGGTAACGTTGTCAACTAAAAGCGAACTGTTTAGGTTAGTGTTGCCTTTAGATGCTGCTGGTTAATATTGCTATTGGCTACGGCAACGCCACAGTTTATAAATACATTACTACTAATACTTTGGGAATATCATAGATCACATGCCAGGTTTGACTTTTTGTCTTGATACAATATTGTCATATTAAATTAGTAAAAAAACACAACAAAGAATGTCAGGTTTGAGATATTACGCAGTGCACCTGAAGGCATCACGAATGTCTGCTCACTGTGAGTGTTGTTGTTGTTGTTGTTGTTGTTGTTGTTGTTGTTTATTTGGCAGCAGTGTCACAATAAAGCTGCCAGGAAGCCACAACCTGAGAGACGCTGAGCGGCTGAGTGACGGAGACGCTCTCGCTCTCTCAAAGTGTCTGAGGGGCAACAAGACGGTGACAGGTGAGCACAGCACCTGGGGACAGGTGGACAGGTGGACAGGTGGACAGGGGGACAGGACAGGAGGACAGGTGGACAGGAGGACAGGAGGACAGGTGGACAGGTGGACAGCAGTACAGGGGGACAGGAGGACAGCAGGACAGGAGGACAGGTGGACAGCAGTATAGGGGGACAGGAGGACAGGAGGACAGCAGGACAGGTGGACAGCAGGACAGGTGGACAGCAGGACAGGGGGACATAAGGACAGGTGGACAGGAGGACAGGTGGAAAGGTGGACAGGAGGACAGCAGGACAGGAGGACAGCAGGACAGGGGGACAGGAGGACAGCAGTACAGGGGGACAGGAGGACAGGGGGACAGGAGGACAGGGGGACATCAGTACAGGGGGACAGGAGGACAGGTGGACAGGAGGACAGGGGGACAGGTGGACAGGAGGACAGCAGTACAGGGGGACAGGAGGACAGGTGGACAGGAGGACAGGAGGACAGGTGGACAGCAGTACAGGGGGACAGGAGGACAGCAGTACAGGGGGACAGGAGGACAGGGGGACAGGAGGACAGCAGTACAGGGGGACAGGAGGACAGCAGTACAGGGGTACAGGAGGACAGGTGGACAGCAGTACAGGGGGACAGGAGGACAGCAGTACAGGGGGACAGGAGGACAGGGGGACAGGTGGACAGGAGGACAGGAGGACAGGTGGACAGCAGTACAGGGGGACAGGAGGACAGCAGTACAGGGGGACAGGAGGACAGCAGTACAGGGGGACAGGAGGACAGGGGGACAGGTGGACAGGGGGACAGGTGGACAGGTGGACAGGAGGACAGCAGTACAGGGGGACAGGAGGACAGGTCGACAGGGGGACAGGAGGACAGGGGGACAGGGGGACAGGTGGACAGGGGGACAGGAGGACAGGTGGACAGGAGGACAGCAGTACAGGGGGACAGGAGGACAGGGGGACAGGTGGACAGGGGGACAGGTGGACAGGTGGACAGGAGGACAGCAGTACAGGGGGACAGGAGGACAGGTGGACAGGGGGACAGGAGGACAGGGGGACAGGGGGACAGGGGGACAGGTGGATGTAAACAATCTAAAGGTGGTTGTCTGTGTACCAACAGCTCTCGATGTGAGGTACAATAACATCACCAACGCAGGGGTGGCACACCTGGCTGACCTGCTCCAGGTGAGCATGGGGGGGGTCATTGGTTTAAATGGTTGATGTGACACCACGTGGTTTATTTATTTGGCTCGTGTTTCATATGCAGGTTGTTTGTTGTTTGTCTTTGTGTGTTTGTCCTTCAGGAGGACGACTCGTCTCTGCTCTCTCTGGACTTGATGTTCAACGACCTCCAGAGTGACGGAGCTGAGCTTCTAGCCAAGGGACTGAAGGTCCTCACACACACACACACACACACACACACACACACACACACACATACGTGTAATATATATATATATATATATATATATATATATATATATATATATATATTATAAATGCATACATATCGCCTCTCTCTCTCTCTCTCTCTCTCTCTCTCTCTCTCTCTCTCTCTCTCTCTCTCTCTCTCCAGTGTAACAGCACCTTGCTCTCTCTCAGACTGTCCAACAATAAGATAGAGAGCAGAGGCGCGATGCACCTGGCCAGAATGCTGCAGGTGAACAACACCTTGAGGGAGCTGGAGCTGGCCGACTGCCACCTGGTAAACACACTTATACGCACGCACGCACACACACACACACACAGACACACACACACATACACACACACACTTATATATATATATTATATATGTATATATTTTATATATTATATATTATGTATAATATATATATATATAATATATATATTACATATGTATATATTATATATAATATACATAATGTATAATATATATAATATATAAATGTATATATATATATATATATACATATATATATATAAAATAAAGATATATAAAATATATCTATCTTATCTATATGATCTCAAAGAAGTGATTCCTGTGATCTGATTGGTCGGCCCATCAGGACGCTCAGAGCGTCATCGCGTTGGCCGTCGTCCTGAGAGCCAATCAGACGCTCCGCTCGGTGGACATCAGCCGGCCGCTGCTCTCCAGCCTCCAGGTAGGAACGCGGCGAGCAGCAGCGAGCACCTTCAGGAACACAGCAGGTGGTGCTCCCCGCAGGAGGAGTGGGCGGTGCACGTCTCAGAGATGCTGGTGGTGAACGTCGGCCTGGTGGAGCTCCACCTGGGGAAGGTGGGGCTGAGCGACGGGGGGGTGGAGCGGCTGTGCGGAGGCTTGAGGCTCAACGGCAGCCTGCGCTACCTGGACCTCCGCTGGTAGGATGCTCCCCCCTTTAAACATGCTCCACCCTTTAAACATGCTCCCCCTTTAAACATGCTCCACCCTTTAAACATGCTCCCCCCTTTAAACATGCTCCACCCTTTAAACATGCTCCCCCTTTAAACATGCTCCACCCTTTAAACATGCTCCCCCCTTTAAACATGCTCCACCCTTTAAACATGCTCCACCCTTTAAACATGCTCCCCCTTTAAACATGCTCCACCCTTTAAACATGCTCCCCCTTTAAACATGCTCCCCCCTTTAAACATGCTCCACCCTTTAAACATGCTCCACCCTTTAAACATGCTCCCCCCTTTAAACATGCTCCACCCTTTAAACATGCTCCACCCTTTAAACATGCTCCCCCCTTTAAACATGCTCCACCCTTTAAACATGTTCCACCCTTTAAACATGCTCCACCCTTTTTTAAATCGTTCACCGTTTTCACTTTCTCCACCTTTTTTTACATGCTGCACCTTTTTGTCACCTCCTCCACCCCCCCCTCCCCCCTCCCTCTCAGTAACCGTGTGACTCGTGACGGCGTGCGCCACCTGGCCGACCTGCTGCAGCACCACCCGAGCCTGGAGGTCGTGGATCTGTCGTCCAATCGGATGGAAGACGAAGGCGCCGCGTTCCTGAGCGAGGCCGTCGCCGGGCGGAGCAGCGCCCTGAGAGAGTGAGTCCCGAACACCGTCACCTGGTGGAGGTTGTTAACCTCTTAGGGACCAAAATACCGTTAGGCCTCGACAAGAAGAACCTTCTGCCGCCACTAGGGGCATCGGTCCTAAATAAAATGAAAAATGAATTGGAAGAAAATGGGGGGGGGAATGGGAAAAAATGAAAATTAAATGAAAATTAAATGAAAATTAAGATGAAAGAAATGAAAATTAAGTGAAATTAAAATGAAATTGAAATGAAATTAAAATTAAAATTAAATTAAAATTAAATTAAATGGAAATTAAATCTCGAACATTGTCTGTAGTGTCATCTGAAATGTTCTCTGACGGTCTTCTGAAGACCAGCCTCAGCCTGACCTCCTCCTCCTCCTGAGCGTCTGATGCTCCTCTGACGCTCGTCTTCAGGCTTTCTGTGCGCAGCAACACCATCAGGACGGAGGGCCTTCTGTCTCTGGCCCGGGCGATGGCGGCCAGCACGACCCTGGACCACCTGTACATCTGGGGGAACCACCTGGAGGAGCCCGTCTGTCAGGTGACGTGTCCGACAGGCCCCGCCCCCTCACCCGCCCGTCACGTTTTTAACCCCCCGGCTCCTCCCCCTCAGGCCTTCGGGGAGCTGATGGCCAGCGGCCGGCTTCCTGCGGAGCAGACGGACGTCAGCCCGTACGAGGTGGACGGCCGGGTGCTCCTCGCCGAGGCCTCGCACAGGCTGAGGAGGCACTACGCCTCCTC
>CM070096.1:20053766-20123766 GCA_036178185.1 Liparis tanakae
CACACACACACACACACACTCACTCAGGGCCTCCAGGTCGGGGTGTGTGAGGCGGCACAGGTGGAGGTCGAGGCTCTCCAGGTGTGCCAGGTGAGCCAGGTGTGGCGTGAGGCGGGCCAGGCCGCCGCCCACCACTCTGTTGCAGGACAGGTCCAGGTGTCGCACGGCGGGGAGGAGGCGGAGCGACCCACCTGAGGGGGCGGGGCCAGACACAGTCTTAGTCTTTGTGCGATTCTCTGCGATGGACAGAGCCGGCGCTCCGTACCGAGGGCGTGGAGGCCGGCCGCCGTCAGGCCGCACGCTTGCAGCCGCAGCGCGGCGAGGGCGGCGGCGTGCGAGAGGGCGGCGGCCAGCGCCCCGAAGCCGGCGGCGCCGCCCACTTCCTGCGCCAGCTGAGGGTTGCAGGAGACGTCCAGCACGCGCAGGCCGGAGCCGCCGGACAACGTCCCCCCTGAGACACGGGACACCAGGCGTTACCCTACAGGCGGGCGTCCCCTCCCGGTGCATTCTGGGAAATGTAGGAAATCTGACACGGTAGCGGATATCCCTTCCTCTGCAGGTGGAGGTCAGTACCCAGTGCTGCGGCGTCGGCCGCAGTGAGCTGGCAGGCCACCAGGTGGAGCTCCCTCAGCGGAGGGGGGAGATTACCCAGCAGGCCTTGCAAAGCCGCACCGCCGACGCCGCCGTTCCAGGACAGATCGAGGACCTCCAGGAGGGGGACGTAGGCGAGAGCTTCCCCTGGTGGCCAGGAGAGAGAATGTAGCTCTATCACATGAAGCATTGACTTCTATACAACCGGAGGAGGCGCCCCCTGGTGGTCAGGTGAGTCACCCACCCAGTGCAGTGACGTCGGCGGCGTTCAGCCGGCAGCTGCACAGCCTCAGCGCTCTGATCCCGCCCACTTCCTGGAGGTGAGAGGTCAGCGCTGTCAGACATCCACCAATCAGCTCGTTCCAGGAGACGTCCACCTCCTCCAGCTGAGGGAGGAACTCGAGCAGCGTCGCTGAGGAGGAAGAGGAGGCGCGTTCATGCAACTCTTCACTTTGATCTGAACATTCATATTAAATATAAACATTCTGAATAATATTATGTTGTATTAAGTTTATATTGTTATTAATGTGAATTATTTTGCCTATTCAATTTAAAATATACAAAAATTCTTTCAAGATTAATAAAATATATTCAAATATATAAAAATATATTAAAACGTTTTTTTTATTATTATAATGAATTTTTGATTATTAATTTCCAAAAGGAAGAACATATACAAACATTTAATTAAATCTCTATTAAAACTAAATTGAGTATATATTTTATACAAAATTATAAAATAATAAATATATAAGACAAATTAGTTTTCTTTCTAATCCGTTGTCAATTTCTTTTTCTGTATTCACGAAAAATATTAAATAAAAATCTTTTATAAAAATACACACAGTGACTTCATCGAAGAAGAAAGGGGCGTGGTCACATGTATTGACGCAGAAAGGGGCGTGGTCACCTGACTCCAGCAGGTCCGTGGCGGTGAGGTCGCAGTGGGCCAGACTGAGGATCCTGCTGTCGGCCTTCTTCCCCAAACGCTGCAGGAACACACACACACGGCCCCATCCGGCCTCACGCTCACCCACCGCGGCTACGCCGGAAACACACACACACGCACACGCACACACACACACACATTACATAACATTTCACCCTGATGAGGCTTCATTTCTTTCACGTTCCTTCTTCTCTTAACTTCAACGTCTTCCTCTTTTCTTCATTGCATTCATCTTCATATATATCTATATATAGATATATATCTATATATATATAAATAAATAAATAAATAAAGATATGTATAAATATAAATAGATAAATAAATAAATATTTACATATATAGTTATACATTTATTTTTATTTTTAACCATATCAATAAATGAACAAATAAAAAAAGATTTATACATAAAAATAAATATATGTATAAAAATATAAGTGTATATAAATATATACACATTAATAAAGATATGTATATATCAATAGAGTCTTTGAAGATATACATTTTATTTCATCTTCCACCTGGTTTATTTATTTACTAATTCATGGACTGAAGACCATGTGAACCGGCACAGACCTGAACCGGGTCCTGGTCCTGGTCCTGGTCCGGGTCCGGCTCCTCTCTCCTCCGCCTCCCCGTCCTCGGGGATCCCCGTCCGATCCCGGGACAGGAAGCGTCCCAGCGGCTTCCTGTCCGGGGCTGAGCGCTTCCTGCGGATCTGGTTCATGATGAGGTCCAGAGGGGACCGCCTCGGACCGCCTCCGTCCCGCCCCCTTTGACCTTCTGACCAATGAGAGGAGAGGAAACTGATTAAATTAAGATGAAATCATTACAAATGCTATTATTCAAGTTAAGTACAAATTAAGTGGCTATTTGCATGTTAACAAGGTTATGAATATTCAATTATTGTTAATAGATTCATTAAATCTGTATAAAAGTCCATTAAATGAACCCTCAGAGGGACATAAACCTATAAAAAGGGAA
Source organism: Liparis tanakae (assembly GCA_036178185.1). NCBI lineage: Eukaryota > Metazoa > Chordata > Actinopteri > Perciformes > Liparidae > Liparis > Liparis tanakae. The sequence goes on from CM070096.1 coordinate 20,056,288, forward strand.
ATAAGCCTTTTGCGACTAGGTGAGATAAAGATAAAGACAGAAATCTTAAACCATAAATATCAGTCCACTTAATATAAAAGGAGAGTTAATGTCACGTTTATATCAGAAATGAAGCTGTTAAAATAGATTTTATTATACTTTTTTTTTAAACATGTACTTTCAAATATCCAGTATTATAATAATATAAACAGATACATAATGTAAACATATTAATAAAAACAACTTTTATCATTAAAAATAAATTAAATCAATTTCCAATACATCAACTAATATATTTATAGTTATATATAGAACATTTAATACCTAGATCTTTAGAAGAATTAAGGGATTCTAAATAAAAGAGATAAAAATGTATTTATATTTTAAATTTCATTTAATTAGATTAATGTGAATAGAGGTTATTAGTACCTCAATCACTTATAAATCAAACTATAAAAATATAATAAATCCTTTTAAACATTTAAAAAAGTTGTTTTACAGACGTTATTAAAAGTTAACATGAATTATTATGGATATTAAGTTCCTCAACACAGGAAGTGGCCTCTGAACCTCAGACATACATAACTGATTTTAGTTGTACATTTACTATAAAACTAGATGTGTGCATGTACTACAGAACAGTCTCTTACCTGCAGACTCCATGTGACGGTGTGACGCGCTGAGCCCCAAAACAAACCCAAACGATGTTAAAATTAATAAATTAATAATTTTAAAAGTGTTTTTGTCAATTCGTGATGCGTTCAGAGTCCGTTTCCGAGATACACAGATAAAATAAATAAAAAGTAAAATCACAAGCCTCGCGCTTTGCCTCGCGCTGCTTTTCTCCAACTGGACTCAGTTTACCACCTGGTGACGTCACGTCGCGTGCTCGTCAGGTGGGTAAACCCGGAAGTGCCGCTCCGCCTTCAGTCAACGTTGCAAACGTTGCTCTTCAGCTTCAGTACTTTCCTTTAAAGTACTGGAAGAAGTACTCCAATGATAGTAGTTATACAACAGAGTATAAATACTGTGTTAGTAATATTATTCATGCAAGAACAAGTACAAACGTATTGCGTCAACATCTAAAAACAAAAAGTCAAAGTAATTATAAGTGTATTTCTCATATATATTATATATATATGATTTATATTTCCTATATAGTTTTATATATATATATATATATATATATATATATATATATATATACACACACCATGTATACACTTGGAAATATTTGATTTATATATAAATTTAATATTTTGTATACATCTTTGATTAAACAATTATACAAACACCTAATAATAATAAAGGGTGATATATATATATATATATAAAAATAATATGAATATAGCATTATACTATGATGTTTCTATGTTTCTATTATTTTGTCTATGGTTATACAACGTTGAAAGATAGCTTTGATCTTATCACAATATATTTCCTGTAAAAGATTAAATAAACCTATTATTACGCTATTATTAATCAAGAAACTCAAGTATTAAATCAGTTTCATATTTTAAAAAAGGTAAACTTGTATTTTCAGCTGCAACGAAATGAAACAAAACATTTCTTCCAAATGTATTTTATTAGATTTGACTGAAATCATTTCTGTACTGAATGAATCTCCTCTCTCTTCTTCCTCCTTTCTTCTCCTGCAGTAACTGAAAAAAAATAAAAATAAAAAAAATGGTAGAAAGGCTGAACTGGACCTCCTTGTGTCGCTGAGGAGGAGGAGGAGGAGGGGTAGAGGGAGGAGCAGGAGTCTTTAACCCCGATGTCCTGATCCCTTCTTTCCTTGTGGGGAGAAAAAAAAGAAAAGAAGAAGAGTGCGATGGTTGTGTTGTGTGAGCCCGGCTGACGGGAGGCGGAGCTTCCTCCTCAGTCGTCGTCCACTGTAGGCGTGATGGTCACGCCCCTCCTGATCTGCCCCCATCCAATCAGACTGAGGAACAAAAAAGAGGAGGAGCCAATCAGACAAGCCACTATACCACACACACCCATCAGGTGTTTCTATTATTTTGTCCAAGCCATCACAACATGTACGCCGATCATGTGTTTCTATTATTTTGTCCAAGCCATTATGCCACACACACACCCAACAGGTGTTTCTATTATTCTGTCCAAGCCATTATACTAAGTATTACCCATCATGTGTTTCTATTATTTTGTCCAAGCCATTATACTAAGTATTACCCATCATGTGTTTCTATTATTTTGTCCACGCCCTTGCACCATGTATACCATCGGGTGTTTCTATTATTTTGTCCCAGCCATTATTACCCATGAGGTGTTTCTATTATTTTGTCCCAGCCGTGACACCATGAACCTAACGGACGCCCCCCCCAGACTCTGTATAAACAGTATAATAACGTTGAATAAATAATGGCCGCTGCTCACCGCCAATGCTTCTCCACACGGCGGCTCAGGGCGATTTTCTCCCCGACCTCCGTGCAGACGGGGTTGGTGAGGACGATCTTGGCGAGGTCGGCCTTCACGGCGCTGACGCGGCCGCCCGTCGACAGCGAGCCGATGTTGACCATCAGCACCTCGTTCTTGGAGAGCTTCTGGACCTGAAGGGAGACGCGAGGCGTTCAGGCTCCGCGTTGCACGTCGTCGAGGGGACGCCTGGGCGGCGGCGTGCGCTCTTACCTTGGCGGCCTTCTTGTCGCCCTCTGTGCGGACGCCCAGCAGACGCCGCAGCAGGAAGTAGGAGATCTCCAGCTCGGTGAAGATCTCCGGCAGCGCGCCGACGGCGCCCAGCACCTGGCCGACCATCCGGTCCGCCCGGCACAGCGTGGGGTCGATCTTAGTGCCCACACCTGCACACAGGAGGGCTGATGAGCTGTGTGTGTGTCTCTCTCTGTCTCCATCTCTTTGTCTCCCTCTCTCTGTGTCTGTGTCTCTCTCCCCCTGTACGTACCGATGAGGCCACCGGGGGCAGCGTACTGCAGGTCGTTGTGCTCGGCGAACAGAGAGACGATCTTGGAGAAGATGGGTTTGCACATCAGCTTCCCCTCATGGTCTTTGGACACGATACCGGGTCGCACCTCGATCTCCTGGCCCACCTGGAGGAGGAGGAAGAGGAGGAGGAGGTCATTGCATCGGCCGAATGTCATCGATTTGTTTCTCTTGGTGTATAAAGTATAAACGCTCGTTATCCGCCCCACGTCACCTTGAGGACGCCCTTCAGGATGCTCCCTCCGGCCACGCCCCCTTTCAGGTCGTCCACCTCGCAGCCCGGCTTGTTGACGTCGAACGACCTGATGACTGAAAACGGCGCCGTGTTAAAAACCCAAACGGGGAGCGGGCGAGCGGCGCGGCGCGGGACTTCCTCTCACCGATGAGCCGCGGCTCGGAGATGAAGTCTCTGATGGGCACCGGGATCTTCTTCACGATGTACTCGCACACCACCTCGATGTTGTACTTCAGCTGCGCGGAGATGGGAATGATGGGGGCGCCCTCGGCCACCGTGCCTGAGGACGAGCGCCAAGACGAGGAGGCGAGAGTTACGGAGAGCAAACGGGTTCCTTGAAGGCAGCGCGAGACGCTTTGGCGACCCGGCTGAGATAGGTTTTAATATTTGTTCTTAGAATACAAACAAATAAGGAGTTATTGATTGTTTCATGGAGTAATTGAGTAATTAGATAATAATAATAAAATAAGATTTATCTGTCAGAACTAAACCCATTAAATTCATTTAAATGCCACGTAACAACATGGGCGTAAAAAATAAAAAATAAAATAATAATTAAAACATTTCTTAGAATCTGAATGTACTTTAAAAAAAATGTTGTTACTCAAGGAATTTGAACAAATATTTTTGTCGGCATCACATCAATTTAGAGTAAAAATTAAACCATTTTTTTGCATTAAAATGCCACATTTCATCGTAGGCGTAAAATAAAAAAATACTCTAATACAAAATACTCAACTAAGAATGTTATAGCAAGTAAACAAGTTGTTGTTACTCAGGGAATTTAAAAAAATCTAATTTTCTGCATCACGTTTATAGAGCAACGCTTCAATTCCATCTTATTCTCGTCAGACAGCTGATCTGGGAACAGCCTGAACGAGGCTCCAGACGGAGGGAGGGAGATCTCATCGTATCACACGATAAATGTTTATGAAGTTCACGTGCCGGATGAGAGACAACACTCCGGTCCGACCTCGACGGAGCTCACGCAACAGAAGCCGTAGCTTTATTATTATTTGCATCAAAACTCAATCAGTCGGCGGTTCTCCCGTCTCAACAGGAGGTGCGTGAGGAGCGCTCACCCTGCACGAAGGCCAGGATCTGCTCGTACTGCTCCTTGGCCTGGCTCTCCTTCACCAGGTCGATCTTGTTCTGCAGGATCAGGATGTGCTTCAGCTTCATGATCTCGATGGCCGCCAGGTGCTCCGACGTCTGGGGCTGAGGACACGACTCGTTACCCGCTGGCCGCCGGAGACGAGAAGCAACAGTCAGACCAGACAGTTACACCGGGGGAGGGGGAGAGGGGGGGGGGGACTCGGACTCACCGATGAGCAGGAGGGCGGCGTCCATGACGGCGGCGCCGTTCAACATGGTCGCCATCAAGATGTCGTGACCGGGGCAGTCCACGAACGACACGTGTCTGAGGAGGAAGATGGAGAAGAAGAAAGGAAGAAGGAGAAAAGAAAAAGATGAAGAAGAAGAAGCAGAAGAAGAAGAAAGAGAACAAGAAGCAACAGCACCAGTGAACACAAGATTTATTTTTACAGGGAAACCTATCTCTCTCTCTCTCTCTCTCTCTCTCTCTCTCTCTCTCTCACCGGACCAGCTTGAAGTTGCCCTTGGTGCCGGGGATGTCGGAGAGGAACTCGTCCGGCGTGCTGCTGCCACACGACCGGTAGCACTCTGGCCGGGGACAGCTGGGGTCGTCCAGCTTATAGACCTGAAACACGGACGAGTCCCTTTGAATTAATTTCCTCTTTGTTTTTCAAAATAAGAGACAGATATGAAACAAGAGAACAGGAATGTAAAAATGATAAAAGTTTATGAGGACTCTCAGCAGTTTCTTTTTTTCAAGACTTTAAACCAAATTTTCATGACCAATTTTTTTTAACATTTCGGTGCATTCATGAAAAAGTGATAAAATGACATTTAAACTGACAAAGAGAAGTCCAAAGCATACAGTATATAACCTGAAATGACTCAAATGAATGAGAGACAATAGTTTGAATAAAAGCATAAACATGCATGTCATTTCAGTTAAGGTGCGTTCAATTGCAGCGCGAAAAATGTGCGCTGCGAGTATGAAAGAGTGTATGCCGACTTATATTTTAAAAGCATATTAATTAGTTAAAACTCATTGTAAATGCACATTTGAATATAACTATGAATTTTCGAAAACTTTGGGGATTTCTTTTCCTCCCAGGACTTTTCCAGGCATGAAAATAAATTAATTTAAATCGTTATGACTTTTCCAGGTTTTCAATGACCGCACGAATCCTGTCTTTTTCAATTGAGTTTCAAATAATTCTGTACCGAGTGTCATTAAAATAAAAAGCACATTGCAAATGACTTTTTTTAAGTAAAGAGGCCTCGCCCTCCTCGTTGAGGCGAGAGACGCCCAGAGCCTCTCACCTTGGCGTTAGCATATCCAAGCTTGATGGTGATGTTCCTCTCCAGCTCGTTCTTGAACCTGACGGTGTGAACGCCGGAGATGGCCTTCACCACCGTGGACTTCCCGTGGGCCACATGACCGATGGTGCCTGGGGGGAGACGGGGGAGTCAAAACTCAGCCGAATTTCCTCTCCCGATCAATAATTGCCGACGTCTTACGTACCGATATTGATGGTGGCCTGTCTGCTGATGATCTCTCTGGAGAGAGGCGTCAAGGTGGACACGTTCTGCAGAGAGGACTCACATTAGGGCTCAACACACACTGAACAGACTCAACACACACTCAACACACACTGAACAGACTCAACACACACTCAACGCACACTGAACACACACTGAACAGACTCAACACACACTCATCGCACACTGAACAGACTCAACACACACTCAACACACACTGAACAGACTCAACACATACTGAACAGACTCAACACACACTCAACACACACTGAACATCCCGTTAATCCACCAGGTGAATAGAAACAGAGACTCTGCAATTAAAAGCCAGCACTGTTGTTTGTATTCTGCAGCCAATACTGAAAATAGATACTATAATCTATTATCTCACCACAATACTTTGTACACATAACACTAAACTAACTCACCACTTTACCTCCCAACATTGTCCTTTAATTGCTCTAATATAGCTTACATTTTAACATATAATGGTATTCTAGGTGTCTGCACCTTATTTTGTATTAATGATCTTCTCATCATAACTTTATGTATTTGTGCTACTACAATAAAGGCTTAAACATGTGTAGATCCATCTCCATTGCTCTGGTTTACATTACACGAAAATATAAATAAATAAATAATTACAGGAAGCATGCTTGAAATTGATACATAATAAGCACTATAGTTTACTTTATTATCTGCTGATAACATTTTAAATATATTCTAAATGTAATTTACAGCGCTGGTAATCATGCATTCATGAAATGTTCATTTATTTAGATTTTACTTTATGCCAACTGACATGGAACAAAGATGGCGACCATCACGTCGCCGTAAATACACACATCTCACGAATCAAACGGCTCGTTCGGTTTGAAACCGTTAACACCGATTAACGGCGAGGACGATCCGCGCGACTTTAACGTAAAATATTTAAAATAAAATAAAAATCGTCGCGTGCGCTCCGCCCCGCCGCGGCCTGCCGTCATGCGCCGGCTACCGTCAACCGGCACGAACGTTGGCCGTTGGTGACGTAATTTGGGGGAAACCAAAGGCTAGAGATAAACACACGCAACTCTTTGTTCGGTAAAAAGTTAATTAAACGGACACTTACAAGAGAACGGAGGTCTTGTCGGGCCAGATGAGGCTGACCAAGCGTTGTACCAGACTCGTCACCCGCCATCTTGAATGAAAAGAGGGATTGAAAAAGGCGACCACGGAGAATGCCTGATCAATGCTATTTCTCTTTTCCAACAATCGGTTATTAACATTAAATTGTGTATACTTGGCGTTGTCTGGGTTCAAAACCAAATATATTTAGCACGAAATATCGGTTGTATATTTATTTTTTTGAACAAAGAAAAAACGGCGTTTGCTCCTCGCGTGACTCCCACAATGGGGTCCTTTCAGAACGTCTGATGCAATTATTTTTTACAGTAAAATCCATTCTACGTAATAAAATTGATATTATTGCCGACATAAAATCGTAGAAAACCACTGAGTACAAGTTTTAAATATATTTTCCTTTTCAACAAAAAGTAAAGAAATATATATTTCTACATGTGACAAGTCTGTCGTTGTTTAGTGACGTAATCAAACCGTGTTCTGTAGTTCGGTTGAGTCGTTTGTAGTTCTGTTGTAAAATAAACCCGGTAGTTATAGGGTTTAAGTTTTGTCAGTATAGGTTTGAAATGTAATAGATTATATGACATTATTTCTCAATCAGTGCACTATGTTCATTCTTTTTATATTTGTATTGTTTATTGTATGGCAATGTGAATTGTTATGCATCATTCACCTCGTCAAATGTGTCTGTAAAACGTACTCGGCAAATAAACGTTTCTGATTCTGATGCGGGACAGAAACTACAAAACAAAAACAAAAAAGAACCCGAGTGATACGTCTTTCCCTAAATACACGATCTTTGCTGCGCCGCACAACGCCCTTGAGTTCCGCCCAAAAGGGAAATGACGCCGGTGCAGAAAATGGCGTCCGCACAGCCCGTGGACCGCTGTGGTTTGTTATCCCGTTTAATGTAGAGCCTCAGCCGGGGGGAGTCTCTCTTCGCCGGGCGCGCGGACGACAACATGGCAGAGCATCGCTGCCGTCGGCTTTTCTCGATTCCGGAATAGAACCCGCAACTTCATGTCCGAAGGAGCCGGAGCTGCCTGGTCGAAGAGGGGTTGTGGGGATTCGCACCGCCGAGGTGAGACGGCGAGATTTCAGCAGCTGAAGCTAAAACAACATAATAAAGGGGTCCCCCTCGGGTTAGCAGCCCCCCCTCTTCCCCCGTTGCTACGGTCACGCAGCTCAGAATCATGACCGTTAACGTCACTCGCATTGCCGTAAAGCAAATTATAACAACCCCGCTGTGTGTGAGCCTTTGTTTTTTGGGGGGTGCTCTGGTACCTTAGCATGTCATATAATCTGTCGCATATTTTTTTTAAACTTATGATAAAGACACACTTAAAAAAAGAAGCGTCTGACTTCTCAAATGTAAAGTCGTTCTGCTTTACGTCAGTGGGATGTAAAGATAGTCATGGTAACGGTGTGAGCTAGCGTTAGCCGGTTAGCTTCGCAGTGCCCCTCTAACCGCGTTTCTCTCCGCTTTTCTCGTTTTCGTGACCCAACAACCTCCCGGTTATAACCGGTCTGTTGTCCGGGACGGTTCACGGTGGCTCGACCTCAGCTGCCCTCAACCTGTTGTTGTTGTATACCCCCTTTCCCCCCGGGAGGTAAACACCGGTTGGTTCAGGCAGTCGGTCGAACACCTCTTTCCTGCTGCAGAACTGCGACGAGATTTCCTCTGATTTGAAGGAGTCTTTTTAAGTGCCTGTTTTCACTCAGGAAGTCTGAGCTCTGCTGTGACCCTGAACGCCTCTTCCTCACATCACTTTCCAGTGTTTACAGTTCTGAAAAACACTGTGCATTAAAACTCAAGCAAGGCATTGATTTTTTTTTTTTTTTTTTTTTTTTTTTAAATGTAAAAAATAAATCGAGATCCAATCAAATGTAGTCGACCCACACACACACACACACACACACACGTGAAATAGTTGCCTGTTAGAACATGTGAGCCACACTTTGTATAGGGTTATAGATTTAAAAACAAAGACTAAATCAGTTCTTCGATTAGTCGAGGTTGACAAAGTTAATTGTTACTTTTCAGTCGTTGTGAGCCGTTATTAAACTGCATCAATAATATGATAGAAATGGGGGACGTGCATTGTTTTATTACGTGTTGACAGGCTATTATAATAACACTTTGCAGATAGACCAATGCTTAAAATAATCTAGTAAGGAACAAGGAAAATAAAAGCAAGGCATGCTTTATCGTTGTTGTTTTTTTTTTTTTGGGGGGGGGGGTTGAATATCTGCTTTTCTGTTCGATGTCTTTGTTGATATTCACGGCCCTGACGGTCAGTTGAAGATCACTAGGTTGTAGCTGTGTGTTGTTGTTACGTGTCAGCACTCTGGAACTCAATAACACTCCATTGAACATTTGGGAAGAGTTTTATAAATGTATGAATGTATTTTCTTTCTTCAACAATTACCAATAAATTGTCAATAAGAAACTGCGAAATACACTTAAACTAAGCAGCCAGGGGGCAACTGCGGAGAATTTTTAATAAGTGGAAAAAATAACTTTAAAGGAGACAGTAAGACACAAACTGTTGATTGTGAATTACAAACGTTTACGTCACGTGTTTCTAGATGAAGCGTCATCACCTGCACATGTAAACAATCGTTAATAATCGTCAGGACGAGCCGTCCTTAATCCAAACCGCTCTGAAGACCGACAGACATGACAACTGAAGGGCTGATGATGCCGTGTCTTTATTAATGTGTCAGCAAAGACGCCAACCTGTAGCTTGTGATGTCAGTCACGACAGGTGAGCAGCGACGTCTGATCCACCTGCTAGAAATAAACAAAGAGTAACGACGACTGAAGGAATGAAGTCAGCTTTTACTTCACGTATATACACAGGGTTCGTACGGTCATGGAAAACCTGGAAAAGTCATGGAATTTTAAAATGGTCATTTCCAGGCCTGGAAAAGTCATGGAAAAAACTTAAATCATAAAAGTTTTGAAAAAGTCATGGAAATTTGTTATAATGACATGTTCATTTACGCCAAGTTTGAAATAATTAATGTTTTTTAAAGAAAGACGCTCAAAATATAAGCCGGCGTACGCTCTCCATACGCCAAATTTTCTAAATTGTTCATGTTTTTACTGAGATTTCAGTTTTGTCATGGAAATTTGGTTAAAAGTCATGGAAAAGTCCTGGAAATCCATTGGTCAACATGTGTAAGAACCCTGTATACAGTATGTATATACAGTGTATATAGTATAACATCTGTGTATATAGTATAACATCTTGTATATAGTATAACTATAAGTTGTCTTCTTCTCCTCCTTCAGAACCAGGGAGACACAAACACAGGAGATGCGAGCCGCTTAGCGTCCAGCCGCCGAAGCCTGTGACCGACCCCCCGGCTCCAGAAGGTTAGACTCCTCCTCTTCCTCCTCCTCTTCCTGTCTGACTCCTCCTCTTCCTGTCTGACACCTCCTCTTCCTGTCTGACTCCTCCTCTTCCTGTCGCTCTCAACCCATCTTTAACGTGTCGTTGTGTTGCCTTCCAGGTGATTGGCGCTCAGGGGACACAAGGGGCGCTGTCCTCTGATTGGCTCGGACATCCCCCTCTGACATGCCCGTGGCCAATCAGAGGTGAGTGTGCTGTGTGTGTCTGTGTGTGTCTGTGTGTGTCTAACATGAAGTCGTCAACGGCAACCAGAATGGGCCGACCCCCCTCTGCAACAAACACACAGTACTGTTTAATCCCAGTACACAACGTACGTACACAAAGTACACAACGTACACAACTTATACTTATACTTTGTGTACGTACACAAAGTATAAGTATAATAAGTTGGCCCAGCCCAACTCGTAGGCTTTCCTCATCAGGAAACACACACACACACACACACACACACTCTTTACCATTAGGGCAAACTCCCATCGTTGTGCTGCTGAATTCTTCATCTAACCCCCCCCCCAGGTGTGTGATGTCGGGGGCCGACGTGGAGGTGTACCTGTCCCAGGTGCACGACGGCAGCGTGTCGGCGGGCTTCCGGGCGCTGTACGAGGAGCGCCTGCTGCTGGACGTCACGCTGCTCATCGAGGAGCACCACTTCCAGGTGAGGGGGTCAGGGTTCGTACGGTCATGGAAAACCTGGAAAAGTCATGGAATTTTAAAATGGTCATTTCCAGGCCTGGAAAAGTCATGAAAAAAAAAACTTAAATCATCAAAGTTTTGGAAAAGTTATGGAAATTTGTTATCACGTGTTCACTTACGCTGATTTTTTTAAGAAAGCCGCTTAAAATGTAACCCGGCGTACGTTTTCAATACGCAAGATTTACTAAATTGTTTGTGTATGGTCATGGACATTTGGTATAAAGTCATGGAAAAGTCATGGAAAAGTCATGGAAAAGTCATGGAAGTCCACTGGTCAAAATGTTTAAGAACCCTGGGGAGTGTTCCCCCCGCTCCGCCTCGCAGGAAGACGTGTGGTCCGGAGACTGGCTGTGACCCGTTCTCTCTCGCTCTCGCTCTCTCTCGCTCTCGCCCCCCCCCAGGCCCACAAGGCGCTGCTGGCCACGCAGAGCGACTACTTCCGGGTGATGTTCACGGCGGACATGAGGGAGCGCGACCAGGACCAGATCCACATGAAGGGGCTGACGGCCGCCGGCTTCGGCCACGTCCTGCGCTTCATGTACTACGGCTCACTGGAGCTCAGCATGCCCACGGTGCAGGAGATCCTGCAGGTGGGCCCCCCCCCCCCGCGCCACTCCTACGTCTCCGCCGTAACCGTAACCGCTCCCCCCTCTGCCCCCCACCAGGCCGCCATGTACGTGCAGCTGACGGAGGCGGTGGAGTTCTGCTGCTCCTTCCTGCTGGCCAAGATCTGCCTGGAGAACTGCTCCGAGGTGATGCGCCTGCTGGAGGACTTCAGCGTGGGCGTGGAGGGCGTCCAGGAGCAGCTGGACGACTTCCTGCTGGACAACTTCGTGCCCCTGATGAGCCGAGCCGACTTCCTGTCCTACCTCAGCCTGGAGAGACTGCAGGTGGTTGTCATGACGACGGCGTTGGGACCAGTGATGATGATTATATATTCATTTATTTATATCTGCTTAACGTGACGTACTTCTCTCTCTCGCTCTTCTTCTCGCTCTCCCTCTTTCTCTTCCTTCCGTTTCTCTATCTCCCCCCACCTCCCTCTCACTCCCTCTCACTCCCCCCCTCTCTTTCTCCCCTCTCTTTTCCCCCCTCCTTTCTCTCACCCCCCTCCCTCTCACGTAATCTCTCCCCCCTCTCTCCCCCCAGGCGTACCTGAGCAGTGACGCTCTGACCCGTTTCCCGGAGATCGAGCTGTACGAGTCGGTCCAGTCGTGGCTCCGTCACGACCGTCGGCGCTGGCGTCACACGGACGTCGTGGTGCAGTCGCTCCGCTTCGGCCTCATGGCGCCGGCCGACGTGTTCGAGAAGGTGGCGCCTCGCCGCCGCCGCCCGCCAGGTCGCGTTACGGTGTCTTCATCCTCTTCATCCTCTTCATCCTCTCCTCCATCCAGGTGAAGACGTCGGAGTTCTACCGTTACTCCCGGCAGCTGCGGCAGGAAGTGGACCAGGCGCTCGGCTACTTCCACGACGTGAACCAGCAGCCCCTAGTGGCGGCGCGCTGCAACCGCATCCGCTCGGTGCGGCCGCAGACCGCCGTGTTCCGGGGGATGATCGGCCACAGCATGGTCAACAGCAAGATCCTCCTGCTGCAGCGGCCCAAGGTGGCGCCCGCTCCCCGCCGCTCGGCGCCACGCCTCGATCGCCCGACCCGGTTCATTAACGTGACCGTCTGACCCCTCAGGTGTGGTGGGAGCTGGAGGGCCCGCAGGTGCCGCTGCGGCCCGACTGCCTGGCGATCGTCAACAACTTCGCCTTCCTGCTGGGCGGCGAGGAGCTGGGCCCCGACGGCGAGTTCCACGCCTCCTCCAAAGTCTACCGCTACGACCCGCGGCAGAACTCCTGGCTGCGCATGGCCGACATGTCCGTGCCCAGGTGGGAGGAGCCCGGCGGCTCCGGGGCGCCGCGGCGGACCCCGGGAGGCGCCGGCGCCCGCTGACGGTTTGTGTTTGTTGCGCGCCCGCAGGTCGGAGTTCGCCGTCGGCGTCATCGGCAAGTTCATCTACGCCGTGGCGGGGCGCACGCGGGACGAGACCTTCTACTCCACGGAGCGCTACGACATCACGGAGGACCGCTGGGAGTTCGTGGACCCGTACCCCGTCAACAAGTACGGCCACGAGGGCACGGTGCTCGGCGGCCGGCTGTACATCACCGGCGGCATCACCTCCTCCTCCACCTCCAAGCAGGTGTGCGTGTTTGACCCGGGGCGGGAGGCGGGAGGCGGCGCGGGGGGGGGAGGGGCCGGCGGCGCCGGGTCAGACGCACACAGGACACGCGCCCGCGGCCCGCCGGCGCCGCCCGGCACGCACGCCGGCTGCTGGGAGAACAAGTCCAAGATGAACTACGCGCGCTGCTTCCACAAGATGATCTCCCACAACGGGAAGCTGTACGTGTTCGGCGGCGTGTGCGTCATCCTGCGGGCGTCCTTCGAGTCGCAGGGCTGCCCGTCCACCGAGGTGTACGACCCCGACGCCGACGACTGGACCATCCTGGCCTCCATGCCCATCGGGCGCAGCGGCCACGGCGTGGCGGTGCTGGACCGGCAGATCATGGTGCTGGGCGGCCTGTGCTACAACGGCCACTACAGCGACTCCATCCTGACCTTCGACCCCGACGACAACAAGTGGAAGGAGGACGAGTATCCCAGAATGCCTTGCAAGCTGGACGGGCTGCAGGTGTGCAGCCTGCACTTCCCCGAGTACGTGCTGGAGCACGTGAGGCGCTGCAGCTGAGGCGGGGGGCTTTTTTATTTAGAGACGCGGGTCTCCGGGGGGCGGGGCTTTTAAAAAGGTGAGACCAGCGCTTCCCCTCCGGTGACGGGACGCGAGGCGACAGACGTCGGGATTAACTTTTTCTCAGAAAAAAGACTCTGCTGGTTTCCGGTCAGTTCCTCCTCTTCTCCTCACGTCTGTGTTTAGGCTGGAAGAGGCGCCTCACGCTTTTTAACATATTTATTATAATGCCGGTCGAGCGACGGGCAGGTTCCTCCTTTTTTTATTTAAAGGCACACACACACACACACACACACACACACACACACACACGCACACACACACACACACACCCTGTATGCCGCCACTCTGAGATGTATTACGGCGAGCTGCGGCGTAGCTCCGCCCCCAGGCATCGGACCAACCTGCTTCCAGTGCGTTCCAGCTTTTAGTCCTAACTCTTTACTCCAGATATCCACTTTATGCTCATGTTCACATGACGTGTGTGTGTGTGTGTGTGTGTGTGTGTGTGTGTGTGTGTGTGTGTGTGTGTGTGTGTGTGTGTGTGTGTGTGTGTGTGTGTGTGTGTGTGTGTGTGTGTGTGTGTGTGTGTGTGTGTGTGTGTGTGTGTGTGTGTGTGTGTGTGTGTGTGTGTGTGTGTGTGTGTGTGTGTGTGTGTGTGTGTGTGTGACTGAATGCATGACTGAGAGGAAAAGAAGAACAACGTACCACGCGGTGCACGAGGGCGTTCATTCATTCAGCGAGGGGTGCTTTTATTTTGGCGATCACGTGCACAGGAAGTAAAGATCTCTGAATCCGTCTGGCGGTGCTTTGATCTTCACACTCATCTACATTCCCTGCACTTTATTGTTGTTGTTGTTGTTGTCGGTTCCTACGGTGGCCGTGAGGGCTCACTTTGACCAGCGGCGTCCTCCGTCTTTAATATGCAGCGCGTTACAATATCTAGGGAAGCGCCGCGTTCTCCTGGTTCCTGAACTCTCGTCGTACAAAAATACACAAAGAAAAATCTTCCTCGTTTTGTGGGAAGTTTAATTCACAACAACAACAAACGTTACCAAAGATTTTTAAGAACGAGCGCGTTGACTCTGCTGCGCCTACAAGGACCAGAATGCATTGCACGCGAGAAACTTCGACGAGTTCAGCCGCGTCGGATAAAGTGAAGTAAAACTCTCGCGTTCCTAAAGTCACGTTTCATTCTCTCTTTTTAAAGCGGGGCAGAAATAAATAAACAAACAATTATAAAGTCTTCCTGAAGCCGAGTGGAGCGATTTCATTGGACGCTGCAGGAGAGACTTTCACAACTACTGAAATATATATATATATATATATATATATATATATATATATATATATATATATATATATATATTACATTTTGAATTGGCAGTGATGATCCAGAGATTATTCCTTTTGCATTAAGTTATTTATTTATTTTTCTTATTTGTTTATTAGTTCTTTTCGATCGTCCTGATTTCAGGTTTTTGTTTTTTTCTGGGCTCGTAGGACAAGTTTACTTTCTCTTTTTTTTTACATTTATTTATTGAAACGAGGGAAGTAAAAACTCTTTACTTAAATCTGGTTCCTTTTCTTCTTCTTATTCTTATTTTTCTTCTTTTCATCTTCCTCTTTTCTTCTTTTCATCATCTTCTTCTTCTATTCGTTCTTCTTTTTATCTTCTTCTAGTCATTCTTCTTCTTTACATCTTCTTCTATTCGTTCTTCTTCTATTTGTTCTTCTTCTTTTCATTCTTCTTCTATTCATTCTTCTTCTTTTCATCTTCTTCTATTCGTTCTTCTTCTATTTGTTCTTCTTTTCATTCTTCTTCTATTCTTCTTCTCTTTTATCGAGCTGTGATTTCATCAAACAAAGTTTCCTCGTGTTTCAGCTCCGTGTTTCTGAGCTTGTCTTCTCTCCATGTTTATTTTATTTATTATTTCATGAACTACCAGTGAAAGGTGCTGAGCCCCCCCCCCCCGCTCGCCTCCGCCGGCCTTTAAGTTATTAAGTTATTTCTCTGTCGCTCGCACCGAGCTCTGCAGTAACGGTCGTTGTTTATGTTTATTTATTACAAGAGGTTCACGGTGAATCGTTGTTGTTGTTGTTGTTTACGTTGTCTTCTGTCCTGGCTCGTGACCAGAAGCGTGAGCAGATGATTGTGAAGGCTGCACATGTAAAAGAGGTTAACTTACTTTTACTCTACGTTTCTTTAGCATCGGCGACCTCTGACCTCCACGGAGGTTTTACTTAGCTGCGGCTTGTGGGCGGGGCTTAACGCCGCCGCCCTGGACCTTAAACAGCATCAGAGCGTCAGATAATAAGTATTATATTAATGTTTAGTCGATGCAGCCAGAAGTCTTTAAATGTCTTTATGTTTGATCAACATATGATTTGTTTTTTATGGCTAAAACAATGATAACATCATTATTTATTAAATATATATATTATTTATTAAATATATATATTTTAAATCCGTGACTGTTTCGCTCGGTTTGAGGAACACAATGTAAACAAGCTTTCAAACATTACATTATTTATTTATTATTATTTATTTAGTTATTTAAGTTATTTATTTTAGTTTTTTTCCATGTTCAAAAAGACGTCACGCCCAAAGTCTCTCATTCCTTCCGTCGCTCTCGTGCCGCCGACCTCATGACCATCTCATCTTCCTCGTCTGCTCCTCTTCCTCAAGTTGCTGTTAAAAGAAGAAACGTGTAACCAATAAAGTTCTTCTCTCCGGTTTACGGCACATCCTCCTGGTTTACGGCACATCGTCCCAGCGCGGCGCCCGGTCGCCTCCGGGCTGCCGGCAGGAGAACAAACCGGAAAACAACCAGAAAACCACCGGAAAACAAACCTCGCTGCAACGACCGCATCGGAAGAAGAAAGTAAAATCAGATTAACATACCTTAGAATCTGAGTAGAAACTCTTTGGAAACGATTTGTAACTTCTTTCCAGAAATAAATGTTCATATTGGTCAACTTTCAGACGCCTGACGAGTGATTTTATTTGTGTGTGCGTGTGTGTGTCTCACTCTTATTGTCATTTTATTCTCTTTAATTAATTAATTGTTATAATATTAAACCGTTTTTATTATTATCCCTGCTCATATAAGCTCAAAGCTGTAAATAATGTGATTAATATACTAAATAAATATAGGAGCCTTGTTTTTAAAGAGTATTTAAATGTGCTGCTATTTTATACTTTACAGGTTAATATAATACTTTTGTAGTTTGCTATAACTTTGCACATTTTAATCATGATATAAAATATAATTGGGTTTAGCATCCCAGCAATATTTTAAATGTTAAACTTATGAATGCATCAATAATTATAACTCAATATTATATTCTCCTGTTATCTTTGCATAATGAGAACTTGTTATTTTTGCCTGAAACTTATATAGAAAAGAATTATCAGCAAAAACTAAATTATAATAAAATAATGTATAATATGATTCTAACAAAAAACAGGCTGCAGTATTTGTTGTAATACATGAACATTATGTTTGGTATGTACTAATAAATGTATATAAGAATAACTGTAGCTTTAATGTTTTTGATGAAGTAATGCGCATGCGCTCTTCAGTTTGCCTCTCCGGCTTTCCGTAGAAAAGCGAAAGTCTCCTTCCGGACGAGAATGTCATATACGAAACTGGTAACTACTTTTAAACGGTTTGACGTCTTTTTAACCACTTTGAGTATTGTGTTCATAATATTCATCTACCATACAGTCACGCGTATCTTACGGTTCTTCACACTGAACTGAACAATAATAAAAATGAGCTAAACGTGCGTAATGAGTCTTTGGGCCTCGTCGATAGCAGCTGGAGCTAACAGGGTCAGTTCATGAAGAGAATGCTCCTTCTGGCTCTTTATTGGACCCAACGTTAAAATTAACGTGTTGTTTAAACTTCGATAGTGTCTGAATTAGCAAGTAAAGTGTTTTTAACTGATAATTACAGCCGCACTTCCCGCTTTTTGTTTATTGCCAGCTGTGTGTTCTGCCAGCCTGCCGCCAGGTGTCGCTGTGTGTCGTGCTGGCCGCCAGTGAGGCGAAGAAGAAGAGCTGCCAGCCGGCTCTGAGCATCGATGAGGTGGGTTAATCAATAACTGACCAGGGGTCATGTCAACCTTCAGTACTGAACAGCTCTGCCTCACAACCTTCATTTAAGCATTAAATCGGCTAAATGTACTTAAAGTACATCAAGTAAAATGGATTGAATTATGTTTCTGTATTAATATTAATGTTATATTAATGTGTATTTTGCATTTTAAC
This sequence comes from Liparis tanakae, assembly GCA_036178185.1. NCBI lineage: Eukaryota > Metazoa > Chordata > Actinopteri > Perciformes > Liparidae > Liparis > Liparis tanakae. The sequence continues at coordinate 20,074,333 of CM070096.1, forward strand.
TCCTTCATATTAATTTATTTATTTATAACTATTATTACTATATATATATTTAAATAATGATATATAGTAATAATATATATATTTAAATAATTATAGATTAGTAATAATGTGTGTGTATATGTATATATATATATATATATATATATATATATATATATATATATATATATGTGTATATAATATATATTCACTAAAAGAGAAATCAATAGTGTGTTTTATAAATATTGTATCTGCAATATTCTGTTAATTCTATTTAGTTGAAATAATATTATTGGTTCATATTGTTTTGAAAACTTTAGATTTAGCGTCAGCTCATCTTTGTTGTTTGTTGTTGGTGCATCGGGTCGTTACTCTGTGTATAAAAGGTTAAATCAATACCGGACGACTAGCTGTGATCAATCAATACCTGTATTTGTTTGTACACACGTCGTTTTTTTCAGTCTAACCACCAAAACCGTGTTTTGTTTACGTTTCTGTATTCAAAGCTTAATTCTGAGAATTGATATTTACATTTTTTTTCGCCATGGTCTCAATTTCCACTGTTACGCCGACGACACCCAACTCTACCTCTCATCCAAGACCATCACCTCAGTCACCCACTCCACTCTCACCGCCTGTTTAACCGAAATAAAATCATGGATGCAACTGAACTTTCTCAAACTCAACTGCAATAAATCTGAAATACTCATCATCGGCCCTGACTCCCTCACCCGCTCCGCCCAAACCATCACTCTCAATATCGATGGCTCCATCGTCACCCCCTCCACCCAGGTCCGCAACCTTGGCATCATCCTTGACCCCACCCTCTCGTTTGTCCACCATGCCAACCACGTCACCAAAACAGCCTTCTTTCGTCTCCGTAACATTGCACGCCTCCGGCCCTCCCTGTCCCCTGCCACCACTGAAATCCTCATCCACGCCCTCATTACATCCAGACTAGACTACTGCAACAGCCTCCTCTATGGCTCCCCCAAGAAAATCATCAACAAACTTCAATATGTCCACAACTCTGCCGCCCGTCTGCTCACCTCCACCCGTCGTTTCGAACACATCACCCCGGTCCTACGACAACTCCACTGGCTCCCAGTCAAATACAGGATGGACTTCAAGATCCTACTGCTCACTTACAAAGCCCTAAATAACCTGGCCCCCCCATATTTTTCAGATCTCCTCCCTCTCCACGCTCCAACACGCTGCCTCAGGTCCGCCGGCAAAAGCACTCTGAAGGTCATCAGGACCAAGCGCCGGACCTGGGGCGACCGGGCCTTCTCGGCAGCTGCACCTCCCCCCTGGAACACTCTCCCCATCCACATCTGCCAGGCTCCCACCCTACCTTTATTTAAACAAGCCCTCAAATCACATCTTTTCCAACTCGCTTTCGCCTGCTAACCCCTGTCCCCGATACGACTCACACAGCTTCCCCGTTGTTTTCCTCTATATATTTATTTTTATGTTCGTTTGTTCGTCTTGTCAGCTTTCTTCTTGTTTGTTCTGTTCGTCTCTTGTTCCCTGTAAGCGTCTTTGAGTACTGAGAAAAGCGCTATACAAATCAAAATTATTATTATTATTAAATATATCTTAACTTTTAATAATAAAAATATATCTTACAACTATCCAAGATGTTTAAAGTGTTCAGTCAACTTAAGAAATAACACAAATTATATATATATATATATATATATATATATATATATATATATATATATATATATATATAATGTAAATTGTATTACTTTAATTTCTTTAAACCCACACCGTGAACCCAGTTGGGGTCGTTGTGTTAACGCCGACTGGTTCCTCTGTCCCAGTTGCCCTCGTTGTACACCCGGCCGGAGGCGGAGCCTCGGCACGCGGCGCCGGAGGACGGGCCGCTGGAGCAGAGCATCGCGGCGCTGAGGGATCTGGCGGAACCGTACACGACCCGGTGCCAGGTGGGTTCACGTCCCCAAAACAAGCATGGTGTTAAACTTTAAAAGTCACCGTGAACCAACACTACCACTTTAGACCACAGGGGGCAGCAGAACCAACACTACCACTTTAGTCCACAGGGGGCAGCAGAACCAACACTACCACTTTAGTCCACAGGGGGCAGCAGAACCAACACTACCACTTTAGTCCACAGGGGGCACCAGAACCAAAACTACCACTTTAGTCCACAGAAGGAAACCCTGGTGTTTCAACTGTTTTGGGGGCAACAGTTAATAAACTTTGTTGAACTTTAATTCTACATCTTGATCTTTAGCTAACCGGTCGCGCTGCAGTGGAGAAAGTTGAGGTGAGTCACGTGAAGAAAAAAATCGTATTGAATGTCCATCTGTTGTTTACAAACTGTTTACATCATCAAACGGTTGTAAATGCCTCCAAGAGTTTGTGTAACATAAGCAGGTAGCTCAATATTTTACTATTTTAATGTTTTGTTTCCTGTGAGTAACTTTTTGATCTGGGAAAGGAAAAGATTTATTATATTATTACATACAACTTATTTCCAGTTTCTATGTGTGTGTGTGTGTGTGTGTGTGTGTGTGTGTGTGTGTGTGTGTGTATATAATATATATATCAATCATTTAAAAGCTTTATTAAAACCTTCCATCTTTCCTCTCTCTCCCCTCCCCCCCTCATGTTGACCTCTTGACCTCAGAGCGTGTACAGGACCGTGGAGCCGACGATCAACACCTGCATGACGACCGTCACAGGTGAGGTCTCTTGTGTTCACAGTCTCTCTCTCTCTCTCTCTCTCTCTCTCTCCCCACACACACACTCTGTTGTGTATCTTACAGACGCGTACCAGTTCCTCCGCGACCCCCCAGCTGATCTCTACCCCAGCGTGGCGGCGGTGGGCTTCTCCGGCTTCCTGGGACTTTATTTGGCCAAAGGTCAGACTTTAGGCTGAAGGTCACTCGACCGTCAACAAAGTGATAGAGTCCAGTTTCTATCGCTCGACTAACACTTTGGTTTCATTAAGATCTAAAAGGCTGTTTAATTTTCTTGAATGTACTTTTTATTTGTTTATTTACATCAGAAATAATGTGAAAGATTTCCTTATTGCAAGAAGATTTAAATAATAAGCTCTTAAAATTACAACAACATCAAAACAAATTAAAATAATTACACTGGAAAAAACGAATTAAATAAAGATATAAATAAATATATTCATTATTACTATATATATGTATTTATTATATATATATATATAGTAATAATAGTTTATAAATATATATATATATATTATTACTATATATATATATAATTATTTAAATATATATAGTAATATTTGTTATATATATTATTTCTATATACAATTATTTAATTATAAATGTATAGTGACAATAATTATGTTATATATATATATATATATTTATATAATTACTATATATAATTATTTATATATTTATATAGTAATACTAGTCATATATATTATTACTATATATAATTATGTATGTATATATAGTAATAATAGTCATATGTTTTATTACTATATATTTAGTTATTTAAATATACTGTACACACACAGAGGAACATATCCATGTGAATAATTCTGTTATTTTTAAATGATGTATGTATTGATGAAGCTCCTCCTTCAGGCTCTCGGGTGAAGCAGCTGCTGTTTCCTGTTGGCCTGATGGCGCTGAGCGCCTCCATGTTTTACCCCCAGCAGGCCGCGGCGTTGATGAAGGTTTGTGTTGTTTGTGTGTTGATACCTGAAATAGGTCTAATACAGTTTTACTTCCTTCACTTCCATCTTCAGATTAATGTTTTTTTCATTTTTTTATTTGACCGTTTCCCGTTGGTTATATTCGTCCACTTTAACTTGTATTATTTGTAATTAATTCAAATATATTAACATTATAGATTGATACAAAAGTTAGGGTTGTCAGACAATAATACAAAAATTTAAATAAATAAATTAAAAGTTAGCAAATATGTCAACGTGATGGAAAAAAAGCCAAAGATGAGCTCTTCCTCCTCCTCCTGTTCCTCTTCCTCCTGACATACAGTCAGGAAGCAGCTGTGAAAGCAGGAACGATGACAAACAAACAGATTTATAATCGGACACCATCGTCATCTTGTCGCCGGGTAGATTTCAGGTTTCCAGGCGGGTCTCGCACATCGGCCTCGCATCGCCGCGTTTGATCTGCAGCCGGTTTCCTGTTTGGAGCGTTCAGGAAGTCCTGGCTGTGAATCGTCTTTCCACCCAGACAGACACACACACACACACACACACAATCACAAACACACACACTCGTATGAAGCCAGTTTGTTTTGGGGTCTGAGCTCTACACTCAGCAATATTTAATTTAAGTATTTTAGTATTCTCATGCATTCCTTGAGGAATGTCTTTTCTGTGGTCTTATTTTTCAAAATAAAAGCCCTGCTCCACTCTGGAAACGGAACCATCGAGTAAACTAGAACACGTCTTTAGTGCAGAATAACTAATTACGTTACAGAAATGGGAAAACAATAGAATCTTTAGTGTAAAAATGTTTTTCTCAGAATTGTTTGCGTGACCGTTGTTCTCAGGAGAATCAGTCATGGCGCCTCATTTCCTCTGAAGAGCTCAGAATTTAATCTATTTTTAGTTATCCGGCTACTTTAATCGGGCGAGATGTCAAATGAGAAGATTTAGTGAAATGTTGCAAGTTGCAGCTTCAGTCGTCACGCGTGGTGCGTTCAAGGACCACCGTCGAGATGAACGCGCTCGCCGTGGTTAACGCTTCTCCTTGTGACCACCAGGGGGGTCGGCACACGGCGAGCAGCTGGGCCCAGCAGGGCCGCGTCGCCATGGAGACGCTCTGGAAGGACGCCCCGCTGGGCAAAAAGAAGGTGACTACAAACACAGTAAAGTTTAATTAAAATACGTAAATATAAGTTTGTATATAAGTTTATGATGTTTATACAAGTTTTGTTTGTTTATATAAGTTTAGTTTGTTTATAAAAGTTTATTTAGTTTGTTTACATAAGTTTAGTTTGTTTATAAACGTTTATTTAGTTTGTTTGTATAGTTTAGTTTGCTTATAAACGTTTATTTAGTTTGTTTATATAAGTTTAGTTTGTTTATATAAGTTTAGTTTGTTTGTATAGTTTAGTTTGCTTATAAACATTTATTTAGTTTGTTTATATAAGTTTAGTTTGTTTGTATAAGTTTAGTTTGCTTATAAATGTTTATTTAGTTTGTTTATATAAGTTTAGTTTGTTTATAAATGTTTATTTAGTTTGTTTATAGAAGTTTATGATGTTTATACAAGTTTAGTTTGTTTATAGAAGTTTATGATGTTTGTATAAGTTTTGTTTGTTTATGTTGCTGTTCATCTTGTTTACGTCTTTTCTTCTTTTTATGGAGAAAAACGAACGAACGAAGAACGACACCAACGACAGCTGAGAAGACACACACACACAAACAAACAGACACACGCACACACAGACACACACACACACACAACTCCTGTAGATGCATTGCTCACATATTAACACACTTGGGATCACCCTCCTCCTTTTTTCCTCCTCCTCCTCTTCTTCCTCAATCATGATTTCTCCTCCTCTTTCTCTTCTTTCTCTTCCTCCTCTTCCTTCTCTTCTTCCTCCATCTCTTCCTTCTTCCTACACCTTCTCTTCTTCCTTTTCCTCCTCCTCTTGCCACTCTTCCTCCTCCTTCATGATTTCTCAGATTCTCAGTTCAGAGTTTAAACTACAGAATATTAATTCATCATTTATTTCATACATTTTGTCTTTTTGATGTTTCCAGTTTCCCAAATGTGATAATTCACTTATCTTAGTCTTATTTTATATTTAATTGATTTTATTTGATATTGTTTGATCTTTTTTATTGTCCAAAGCGTTCGTCAATAACTAATATTAATAGTTTCTATCGCTGCTACTGATTATTGTCTCAACACATTGTGAAGGAGATTGTAGAGATTATAGAGATTATATAGATTATAGAGATTAGAGTTCCTCCTCAACTCGTCTACAGGGTGCAAAGAAAAGGATTTTATTGTTTCTGTTATTTTTGAGACATTTAAAGACCCTTAAGATTATAAAATATTTCAGTATTTTGGGAAACGTGTTTATTGATTTTCTTGCTGTATCAGATAAATATCTCTGGTTAGCTTAGCTTAGCACAAAGACTGGAAGCGAGGGGGAACAGCTAGCCTGTCTGAACGCTATCAAATCAGCTGCTCACAGCTCACGGCCATTATTTATGCTATGCTAAGCTAACTAGCCGCTAAGCTAACCAGCCGCTGTTGCTTCATAATTACTGGACAGAGTGAATTGTTCTGTTTTGTTTTATTGGTTATGAATGTTTTTATTAATAATCCTGTTTATCTTTCAATGACGTCTCACAATCTGACATGGAAAAAAAAACGGGAATAGAAAATACAAACAAGTTGAAATAAAGAATGTAGGTTATTATATAAACAAACTAATATCCTAAGCGTGTGATTTTTTTTTCTCGTTATTATTTTTTAAACGCATCAATATTATTGACATTAATATTATTTATTTCAGTTTGATGCTGATATTAATCCAGTGAAGGCCAAATCATGTTTAACGAGCTACATGTGTGTCTACTAATGCTCTGTGTGTAAATGTGTGTGTGTGTGTGTGTATATATATATATATATATATATATATATATATATATATATATATATATATATATATGTGTGTGTGTGTGTGTATTATGTGAGGTTTTATTTAAATGCAATGTCATTAAATGTGTTATCTGACTGACGCCTTTTCTTCATCACTTCTTACTTTAGGGGGGAAACGATGAATAACGTGTGAGGTTTTTATTTCAATGCAACAACATTAAGTCTGGTATCTGGGTTTTGAGAGCACACATTTTTTTGAGAGCAAATGATTTTTAAAAACTATAGCAAGGTTTTTTTTTCCCGAGCATTTATTTTCTAAGCGGAGGATTTTCTTTGTAGCAACGTTTTTTGAGAACAATTTTTTTTTTTGAGAATATTCTTTTTAAAAGCATTGTATTAATGTTTTTAGATCCCAGGTTTTTCTTAAGCACAATTTCTTTATAGTTTGAATGTTTCTTTTGAAAGCGCATTTTTTTATTTTTTTTGGTGCCAAAGGTCTTTTGGGGATCTGGACAAAAGCAGCACTAGGGGGGAGGAGGGGGAGGGGGGAAATGGCAAATACGGAGAAAACAAGGTCATACATATTTGCAAAGACATAACTGATCTATAGATTCATGGAAACCAGCTGGTACTCCAGCTGCTCTGTGGAACCAGTTGAGCCAAAAGGTGTGTGTGTGTGTGTGTGTGTGTGTGTGTGTGTGTGTGTGTGTGTGTGTGTGTGTGTGTGTGTGTGTGTGTGTGTGTGTGTGTGTGTGTGTGTGTGTGTGTGTGTGTGTGTGTGTGTGTGTGTGTGTGTGTGTGTGTGTGTGTGTGTGTGTGTGTGTGTGTGTGTGTGTGTGTGTGTGTGTGTGTGTGTGTGTGTGTGTGTGTGTGTGTGTGTGTGTGTGTGTGTGTGTCCAGAGGTCACTTCCTGCGGTGAAAGGAAGTGGCCTCCTGCAGCACTTCCTCCAGAGTAAAGTCCCCCGTTGACTCCGGTGGTTTACGGCCGTCGTGTTTTTAGAACAAGTTTTACTGACTGGCTGACCTCAAGAAGCCCGATCAGCTGTTTTCGGTTCTGCATCAGAATAAAAAGAGCTTCATGACCAACGGTAGAGGAACTGAGCACATGACGGGGTCTACTTCCTTTAATGTCCTCACAGCTGTGAGCAGATCCTTAAGGAACATTAAAGCAGCTCCAGGGTCAGTTTGTCTTTGAAGAACAAAAGAAACTTTTATTCAGAAGCTTTGAGACTTATTTTGAAGTTTCACTTCATTGCAGTCAGTTTCCATTTCAGCTGCAGGGAAACCAGATGGTGTGTATTTAAATAAACATATCCATTTTTATATATTAAATATACTGTATGATATAGATTTACATGTATATTTATGTAAATAAAGTGTGTAAATATAAAAACAAATGTATATAAATATTAAATATATATCATTTCAGATTTCCTTCAAGAAGCTGAACAGCAGTGAGACCGTCTGAATGTTTGGGAAACCATCAACATTTCCAAGGAAACAAACTCAATTTAGAAATGGTAGTGTGAGTGAGAGTTCATCTTGGTACGGTGGCCATGGAGGGACACTAGGACACTAGGACACTAGGACACTAGGAGACTAGGAGACTAGGACACAAAGTCATGAGAAGTTACGGTTTTATTGGAAAATCTTCCTGAACATCAAACGAATCAAAACTGTTAAAAAATAAAAAACACACGCTCCAGATATATTACCACAAACACAAACTAAGATTACAAACTACAGGACGATAAATTCCCCTTTTGTTTAAAGTTAAAACGCTGAACATCTACTCGTCGTCTGATTGGAGGCGGAGCCAGAGAGGCGGACCGGTGCCCCGAGCCGGCTGCTGCACGTCGCCGCCGCGTCCTCTGGGAACGCGGCGGCGACGACATCGGATTCAATCGCGTGACTCGTCAGAAAAAGCAGCCGAGCTCCGGGTCAAGGGTCAGACCCTCCTCTTCTTCCTCACTCCTCGACCGGCGTGCCCATCTTCGCCAGGCTGCTCTTGTCGAACCTGAAGAGCCTCCAGCCCTCCTCCTGGGAGAGGTCCTCGGCGCCGCGCCGCTTGTAGTACTGGACCGACGGCTGGTTGTTCTCGGCCACCACGAACATCATGCCGGTGCAGCGCGTCTTCATGGCGAGCTGGAGGAGAGGCGGAGCCGAGGGGTTAACGGACGCCACCAGAGCCTCAAGGCACAGGACGACTCCAAGAGGAACTTCATTAGAAACATGCTATTCTTCTTTTACTTCACTTGCATTTAGTTTCTGAAATTTGCATTTTCTTTACATATTTTTATTTTACATTTGCATTTATTATAATGTATTTAATTTACCTTTATTTAATTATATTTTTCCATTTCTAATTAGCATTTATTCTATTATCTTACATTTGAAATTAATTTAATTATATTTTTCTATTTCTTAATTAGCGTTTGATTATTTCTTAAATTTGAATTTATCTTATTTTTGGACCCACCTGCTGTTCATAACATTAATGTATTTATGGAATACATTATAATTAATGCTTCTAACTTTTAAACTTCCAGGTAGTTTTAAAGCAACGTTTCCTGTTCAGAATTAAATCTCATTGTCCAATAAAATAATTTCTCTGGAAGCCAAATAAAAAGATGTGTCTTCATTCTTAATAGTTTTTGAAGTACAGCTTTGATCAAAGTATCTGAAGTAAACCGAAAATAAAAATACTAAATTATTATGAGACAAACGCATGAAGAGGAGTTACTCACATCACTGAGGTGACGCAGGAAGTCCGTACCGATGCCGAGCCCTGAGGGGGAGAAGGGGGAGGGGCTTAGTGAGGACGCAGCGCTAGAAACGAGGCGTCAGCGACGTGTGTTGTTGTTGTTGTTGTCGTTTACCTCTGTACTCCCCCATCACGTAGAACTCCTCCAGGTAGAGCTGCTTCCCAACCCACGGGTCGTAGGTGAAGTAGTACATGACGAAGCCCACCACCGCCTTCGGATCTGCACGGACCAACACACACATTAGCCCTTGCGTGTGTGTGTGAGTGTGTGTCAGACGTAGCATCTGAATTCTTAAAAGTTAAAGCCAATAGCGCCGGTGACCTTGACAGTTGACCTTTGACCCTGAACAGCTGCGTGGCGTCAGTGTGAAACCTTTTGGGCGTCGCTACGTTGGTTAAATTCTCTTCACCTCTCAAAAGCAAAATAATTACAATAATCGTATATCCTCGTAACGATTGTGAACGAGTCTCACGGAGGTCTAACGGCGGACATGTTTTGGGGGAGGAGTCTTCTCCTGAGCTTCAACACGAGACGTAAACAAACATCAGGAGCTAAAGGCGCTAAAGGAGCTCCTCTGGGCCGCGTCTCCACGTTAAAAACATGAAGTCTGCAGGTCAGCCTGGAGGGAACACCGGCTCTCGACTGGGGGCCTCGGCGGGGGCGTTTTGGAGGCGGGGCTTGTCTTACCCTCACTGTGGTTCTCTCCTCCTTGGATTTCAGCTACAAAGCAATGGTAGAATGGGGTGTCACCAAATCCATCCTCCAGGAGGTCTGAGGGGGAGGAGACACGTAAAGCTCGAGAACAAGGCTGCGCTTGTGTGTGTGTGTGTGTGTGTGTGTGTGTGTGTGTGTGTGTGTGTGTGTGTGTGTGTGTGTGTGTGTGTGTGTGTGTGTGTGTGTGTGTGTGTGTGTGTGTGTGTGTGTGTGTGTGTGTGTGTGCTCACCTTGTTCAGTCACCATCACCTGTTCCTCCATCTCTTCGTACTTTGCTAGTTCCTGGGACCAGAAGCAGGAGACCACACGTCAACCAACATGTGATGTGATGTCATGTAATGTATAGTAACTGACACGCAGGGAAACGTGATTCTGTCTGTTTATTCAACGTGTGTGTGGGTTGTTTACCGAGCGTCAGAAAACCACAGGACAAACGGACACTAAGGAATATGATGTTGCCCCCGATGCCTCAAATACACATCTAATAGTATTTTTATTTGAGTTCTTTGTTTTGTCTGTACACAACAAATATATCAAGTTATAATAGAAGATGACTGCCTAATAGTCTTATTGCCTAATAGTGTTATTACTGACATGTTTATGTCAGTTGCTCATATCCTGCGAGTCTGAACAAATAGATTTTGTTTTTGAAATGTTATTTCACACAAGTTTGAAAAAGTGCCAAATCTTTTTAAATGACTGGATTTCAGCCAGTGGGGCAAATATGGCGCCCTAAAAAAAAAGAAGTACATTTTACATATATTCTTTATACACAAACTAAATATTGTATTTATTATCTATTAAGAGACACACATTTCAGATTTCACGCCAATATAAACAAATGTTAGTTAGATTGCTTTTCGCACAATAAAGCATGTATCCGTTACATAAGTAGATTATAAAGGAAAAGGCGATTAATCATGAATAAACTCAGTTGTTTTTATCGCCGTCAGCTTCTCAGATCGTCTCGTCGGTCGCTTAGCGACACGTCTTAAGACGTCGTGTTCTTAAGACGTCGTGTTCTTGGAGCATGTATTGATGGTGTGGTTATAAGCGTCGGGCCTTTGCGTCGTTATAACGCCTCGTCGGCGTCAACCTTCCATCACACCAGCTCAAGGTAAGATGCGCCATATTTGGAAACCCGGAAGTTTAAGACGCTCCATATTTGGAAACCCGGAAGTCTCGCCGGAAATGAGACTGCTGGCAGTAAACAAAAGGCCACAGACACTAATCTCACACTCGGGAAAACACGGAGCATTCTGTCACCAACTGCCGCGGAGCGATTCACCGTTTTAAACGGCAATTAACGCGAGGTGACGAACATTTCAAAATGGCCTACCTTCACCAGTCGCAATATATCAGACACGTCTCTGGGTTCAGCTTTTCGTAACTTATACTCCATTTTCTTCTTTTTTTTCCTCTCGTTAGAAGTCCTCTGTATGTGAAGTGAAAGATGAGTTGTTTCTTCATTCGCTTCAGAATGGCCTTCTACCCGCAGTCAGCCTCTCTGGTCCGGACGGGTTCGTCGCGTCAAGTTCATCCAAGTGAGAGTAACGTCGGCTGGGTCTCTGCCGCTCGACTGCGGGGGCTTTGTGAGCGACGCGGCTTTTATACCGGGCTCGGTGCTCGCACGCGATTGGCTCGCGTCACCTCCGCTCGAGGAAGGTCCGACGAATCAGCGACGCTTCGGGACGGGGGACGGGGGGGGGGGCGAGGAATGCTCACGTGACGCGTGAGTTTTCGCTCTGTCATAAGATCTTTTGTTTTCGATGGCAGAGGAGGAAAAGTACTTTTCCTATACCTTAAGAAGTAAAGGGAATAAGTACTTTTTGAAAGCAGTATATACATACTTACTAGTTAAAGTACTTCCATTTAAAAGTATTTGTATCAAAATATAATTCAAAATATCAAAAGTCAAAGTACTAATGATTGCAGAATGGCCAAGATCAGTACATCGTGTATTATGTACTTTTAAATTAAAACACGTTTAAGGAAAAGTGTACTCGACATTTGAGTCAGCAGAAAATAATGAGACTAATTTTAGCAAGAGGTGATGCAATGTCTACAATGACTGCTCTATTTACTTTAAGTCGTGTTTATTCTCCAGTTTTACTACAGCCGATTACACAAGTGGAATGTCTCACCTGGAGGTGCATACTATACACGTACACAGACACAACTCAAACAACAATACATGAAGAATATATAAAGCTACATCTAAAAAAGTGATGGCAGTTGTCTCTGCAGTATTGGTATACACATGCGTGGGCGAGGTATTAGGTGAAATTATGTCCCTGTAACTAAAAAAGATATTCAGACCTCATTCTGAAAGTGATACTTTAGATATTTATAGAGCAGCTTCAGCAGTTTAGATTCTAATCGGAGGTGCAAAAAGCAGTTAAGTGCACTGAAATATACAGAGGAATACAGAGAATAAACAGTGTTGTACATAATAAATATAGGTTGAGAATGAATGGTGGATATGAGTATGATACGATATAAATGGGCATACTGTATACTGCAGGTATGAGAAGTAATGGCAATAGAACAGCTAGAGGTCATACCGTATCAGATATTATGTTCGAATAAACTTTTTATATAGCACCTATTAAACCCCAGGTTACAAAGTGCATTCAAATGAAATGTAGACAGTTAAAAATGTAAGAGAACAAAATAAAATAAAAGCCAAAAGTAAACCCGTCAAAACACAAATAAAATGCTATAAAAACTCAAATAGAATCACAGAAAGTCAATTCTAAGACAGTGTGTTTTTAAAAGAGGAGAGCACGTTTCCCGCCCGCAGCTCTTGGAGTAGGTCGTTCCAGAGTCTAGGAGCCCATGTGAAGGTTTTATCAGCTTTATGTAAATGTATGGACCTTGGTACCACAAGGAATAAGATCAGTAAGAGACCTAGTAGATAACATGTCTCAGGTCTTTGTACGCATTAAAATCAATTATACATAGATCATATAGTCCTACATTTCATTATTATATAAGTAAGCTGCTGGCTACCAGTCTCTGTAGCACATAATTAAAACATACATGCATATTTGTTGCAATGCCTTTTGGATTATCATCTCTGTACATTGCAAATATGTATCTCTTTATACTTTTTTTACATTTCTTTGTCAATATTTGTGCTTATTCCTGCAAAAAAAAACAGTTATAATGTACATATATTTTGTATTTATATCTGTTTGCAGTATTACTAGTTCATGTTTATTGTTATGCAATTCCCTTTGATGTTTAAATATATTGAGCAATGATGTAATGATGAACGATTCCCCAAAATATACATATATGTATTTATGTATGTATTTATTTCAAAATGTTCATTCCTTTTATTGAGCATATACATGTATATATATATATATATATATATATATATATATATATATATATATATATATATATATATATATATGTGTGTGTGTCTATATATAGACGTCTATATGTATAAGCTCCACAAAAGGAATTAAACTTTAGAATTTTACAAATGTTTAATTTAAATATGTATTTTATATTTACATAAATGCAAATACTTTTATATATAAAATACATATATATATATATATATATATATATATATGTATTTTATACATATATAATATATATATATATATATATTTGATATATATATATATATATATATATATATATATATATATATATATATATATATATAAATATATATTCTAAATTTGTATATGCTCAACAGGAATGACATTTTCCCAGGGAAGGACACGCACACGCTGTCATTCGAGGACCCTCACGACATCGCGTGTACGTCATCACGCAGTGGGCGGGGCCGAACGTAAACCCGGAAGCCGTCACCGTGGTGGACTTGCCTTGGCACCGCAGTACCCTGAAGAATAAATCTGTGACCCCCCTCGCCCCCCCCCCCCCCCCCCTTTAGTTTACCGAGCTCACCTCATCTGGACCCCTGAACCTTCAACGGCTACATCCGGGACACTACGATGAGGTCAGTGTGAAGTTACCCACGTGATTACGTTGTGTTTACATGACACCGCGTAAAACCGATCGTGAGATGCGTTTGCGTTCACCTGTGTTTATGGTTTTCTACACATTTACGTTGAGTTAAGAGCGTTTAAGAGCGTTTAAGAGCACCGGGGGACAGGGAGCCGGCCTCGCCCGAGAGGTGATTCACTGCAGGGCGTGTCTGAGACACCAAGTACTCCAAGAAGTACTCATGTACAGCTTTACACTGTTAAACTTCAATACGTACATGTTATGTATTTTATACTTCTTCACTACATTTCACAGGGACATGTATTACTTTATATTGTACTACCTCCTAGAGGTAACTAGTGCACTTTATACTGTACTATAGGTAACTAGTGTACTTTATACTGTAGTATATCCGACCTAGAGGTAACTATATAACTTTATACTGTACTACATCCTAGAGGTAACTATAGTACTATGTACTGTACTACATCTCAGAGGTAACTATTGTACTTTATACTGTACTACATCATATAGGTAACTATAGTACTTTATACTGTGCTACATCATAGAGGTAACTATAGTACTTTATACTGTGCTACATCATAGAGGTAACTATAGTACTACATCATAGAGGTAACTATAGTACTGTGTACTGTGCTACATCATAGAGGTAACTATAGTACTACATCATAGAGGTAACTATAGTACTATATCATAGAGGTAACTATAGTACTTCTCAGTGTTTCTTCCTGTTGACCTCGTACCTCCAGATGTGTTGTTGTTTACATGCCACGTACACATCATGCTGTAGTCACGGTGGTTCTGGTGTAACCCGACCGTTCCTCTGCTGCTCCAGAAGCCGCCGCTCAGCTGCTGGCGGCTCCGGTGGCGGCTATAGTTGGAGCTCTGAGGTCTCCCCGGGGTTTGTTTATGTTGTTGTTGTCATGTCCTCCTGCGGCCTCCAGGCTGCTGCTGCTGCGGGCGGCCGCCGCCGCGACAACCAGGTCGCTCTGCTCGGGGGGCGTGGCCAAGCCGGGCCGGGCGCCGGGCCGGGCGCCGGACATGGCCGAAGGTAAGACCGCCAACCCACTTCCTGTTTGAGTCGAATGACCAGGACTACATGGAGGTCTCTAGAGGACCAGGTCCAGGAGGTCTCTAGAGGACCAGGACTAGGAGGTCTCTAGAGGACCAGGACCAGGAGGTCTCTAGACTAGAGGACCAGGACCAGGAGGTCTCTAGAGGACCAGGACCAGAAGGTCTCTAGAGGACCAGGAGGTCTCTAGAGGACCAGGTCCAGGAGGTCTCTAGAGGACCAGGACTAGGAGGTCTCTAGAGGACCAGGACCAGGAGGTCTCTAGACTAGAGGACCAGGACCAGGAGGTCTCTAGAGGACCAGGACCAGGAGGTCTCTAGAGGACCAGGACTAGGAGGTCTCTAGAGGACCAGGACTACACGGAGGTCTCTAGAGGACCAGGATCAGGAGGTCTCTAGAGGACCAGGACTAGGAGGTCTCTAGAGGACCAGCACCAGGAGGTCTCTAGAGGACCAGGACCAGAAGGTCTCTAGAGGACCAGGAGGTTTCTAGAGGACCAGGACTACACGGAGGTCTCTAGAGGACCAGGACCAGGAGGTCTCTAGAGGACCAGGACCAGGAGGTCTCTAGAGGACCAGGACTAGGAGGTCTCTAGAGGACCAGGACTACACGGAGGTCTCTAGAGGACCAGGATCAGGAGGTCTCTAGAGGACCAGGACTAGGAGGTCTCTAGAGGACCAGGACCAGGAGGTCTCTAGAGGACCAGGACTAGACGGAGGTCTCTAGAGGACCAGGACTAAGAGGTCTCTAGAGGACCAGGACTAGACGGAGGTCTCTAGAGGACCAGGACTAAGAGGTCTCTAGAGGACCAGGACTAGACGGAGGTCTCTAGAGGACCAGGACTAGGAGCACACAGGAGCTTCCAGCCTGAAGGTCACTAGGATCTAGTTTTATGTTTTTATATTCATTTGATGGCGTTCATCGACCTCGTTCTGGACCTTGAAGCGGTGACGTCATCGCGTTGAAGCGGTGATGTCATCGTGTCCCGTGAACCTCCCCAGGTCGTCCGTCTCTCCAACAGGAACTTTACTGGCGTCATGAGACGAGTTTCATTGTGAGTGTTGACGCTCACGGGGAAGATGGCCGCCGGGCTTTGCTCCGGCTGTAAAAAGCCAAGATGGCCGCCGACAGAGGACGTTGAATGAAATGTCGTGACTTGGATCGTGGTTACCGCGGTTACCACGGCGACCACGTTTTATCGTGCAAAATCCCAATTCAATCATGTTGTGTTTTTCCACAGGAGACCCCCTGTTGCACGTGTCTAACGGTGTGTTGGTAACCATGACGATCATCGCTAACATCCTCCTCTCTTTTAATTGCTCTTTAATTGTTCCTGCATGATGCCTGAGAACACAGAGAACACACCTTTGCATTAGTGCTGCTCACCTGTTCTCATCAGGGCTGACGTGATTGGTCCCGCTCCACAGGCTGTTAACCTTCTCCTTCTCCTTCTTCTTTTCATTCTCCTTCTTTTCTTTCTCTTCTTTCTCCTTTTACTTCCCTTTCTTTTCCTTTTTCTTTTTCTCCTTCTCCACCTTCTTCTTCCTCTTCCTTTTCTTTCTCTTCTTCCTCTTCCCCTCCTTCTCCTCCTTCTCCTTTTACTTCCCTTTTTCTTCTCCTTTTAATTTTTCTTCTACTTCTTCTTTTACACTTTCTTCTTATCAGTCTCCTTCTCTTCTCTCCTCCTCCTCCTCTTCCTCACAGTGTCTCACAGCTGCAGCCTTCGTGCAACAATTCCAGACGTCTGACGGTTTAATTCTGTTCATTCAAAGTTGACGAGCAAAGAGAGAAAGAGAGAGAGAAAGAGACAAAGAGAGAGAGGGAGACGGAGACGGAGCAGTAACTTTGATCTCTTATTAAAGCAAACAATCATAAATTAATATTAAATGTCTGAGCAGGTTTCCTGAAGGCTCCAGCTGCGAAACAGCTTGTTGTGACGCAGACGATGTGAAACACACAGCCTTGAACTCACACACACACACTCACACTCACACACACCCCGCTGACGGCCTCCCTGTGTGTTGCAGTGCGTAACCGGCTGAGGGAGATCGTGGGCGCGTCCACTAACTGGAGGTACGTTGCTCCTCCATGTCGCCGCTCTGAGGCTCACAACAGAGACGCCTCACACACTCTGCAGACGCCTCACACACTCTGCAGACGCCTCACACACTCTGCAGACGCCTCACACACTCTGCAGACACCTCACACACTCTGCAGACGCCTCACACACTCTGTAGAAGTAACGTCACATAAATTAGAAGATTTCTGGCCTCTGTGTTTTTTTGCCTGGCGATAAACAAGTTAGAGGAAAAATAAACCGAAGATAGAAAAACAAAGAAGAACTGGAAGAAAATGAAGAAGAAGTGAGTGAAGAAGAAGAACAAAAAAGAGGAAGAGAAGAAGGAAGGAGGAGAAGAAGAACTAGAAGAAGTGAAAGAGGAGAAGAAGACAAAGAAGAAGAATTAAAAAGACTCGAGGAGGAACTTATTAGATTTTAGGAGGTTAAGGTCAATAATTGATCATCTTAATTATGACATTATCCTTGAGATGTGAAGTGGGACGGTTGTCATGGCAATGAACACAGAGACGGGAGAATAAACCAAAAGTAGAAAGATGTCCGCCGAGGCTCGAGGCCCCAATGTTCACTCATTAATTAGTAAATCCATTTTGCATTACAGGAATCAACTAATCGAATAGAAGGCTGATAAAAAAAGTCCAGAAATCTAAATATAGAAGAGAAAACTATTTAATATGAGCCTGGAGAAATACTTATAATAAGTGTGTGTGTGTGTGTGTGTGTGTGTGTGTGTGTGTGTGTGTGTGTGTGTGTGTGCGTGCGCAGCGACCACCAGCAGGCCATGACGGAGCGCGTGTCGCTGTCGTCCATGTTGGCGAAGTCTCAAAGCGACCTGCCGCCCAAGACCATGAAGGACAGCTACCTGGAGGTGCACCTGCCCCTGGGCTCCGAGCCACAGCTCCGGGAGAAATACCTCACCTTCCACAACACCGTCAGGTACACACACACACACACACTTCAGGAAAATGACTCGCATGACAATAATATTGATTTTAATGTTTGTGTCGGTGGCCAGGGAGACTAATTTATAGTGGACCCCATCAGGATGTAAAAACAAACACACACACACACACTTCAGGAAAATGACTCCATGGTCTCACTCTGCAATACTATTGATTGTAATGGTTGTGCCTGTGGCCATGGAGACTAGTTGATAGTGGACCCCACCAGGATGTATAAACAAACACACACACACACACACACACACACACAGTTGACCTATAACTCGTCTCCCTCTCACCTTTTGTCTCTTCAGGTTTGGAAGGATCCTGGAGGACTTGGACAGTTTAGCAGGTGTCACTAAAACTCACGTTGACTTCCGTTACAGCTCCACACACAACTTCAACACACACTGACATCCTTTCCTTCCTCGTCTCCTCAGTCCTCATCTCCTACTCTCACACCTATAACATGGCGCTGAAGAGGTCCCCGCTGTCCATCGTCACCGCCCTGGTGGATAAGATCGGTAGGTCTGAACTGACTTCTTAGGATTGTTGTCAGTTAATAATGGAGTAGCTGACAGAGTGTGTGTGTGTGTGTGTGTGTGTGTGTGTGTGTGTGTGTGTGTGTGTGTGTGTGTGTGTGTGTGTGTGTGTGTGTGTGTGTGTGTGTGTGTTGGGACAGACATGCGGCATCACACCATCTATCCCGACTGCGACATCAAGTTCACTGGTCACGTGACGTGGGTGGGGAAGACCTCCATCGAGGCCAAGATGCACATGTCACAGGTGCACCGCCCAACACTCGTGTAAAGGAGGCGTTGTTCAGTCCTGCTTGGTGTCTGTTGTTGTTGTTGTTGTTGTTGTTGTATTCTTTACACGTGAACACACACTTGTCCACGGGAGGTTCTGACTCGTCTCCTTTCAGTTCCACAACGGGGCGTACTCTCCGGTTCTGGACGCGACGTTCGTCATGGTGGCCCGGGACCCCGAGAACAAGAGGTACACGTTTACCCAGAATGCACTCTACTGTAAACAGGAAGTGAGTCGTGTACGACGCTTCTTGTTGTGTTGACGTCTTCATGTGTTTACGGGATAGGAACTCACATTGACAGAACTTTCGCGACCTTAACGATACATTACCGATACATTATTACCGATAACTTAACGATACATTATCGATACATTGCTACCAATACATTACCGATATATGACCGATACATTGTAACCGATACATTGTAACCGATACATTGTAACCGATACATTGTAACCGATACATTGTAACCGATACATTATTACTGATACATTACCGATACATTACTACCGATACATTACCGATACATTGTAACCGATACATTACCGATACATTGTAACCGATACATTGTAACCGATACATTATTACTGATACATTACCGATACATTACTACCGATACATTACCGATACATTGTAACCGATACATTACCGATACATTGTAACCGATACATTGTAACCGATACATTGTAACCGATATATTGTAACCGATACATTGTAACCGATATATTGTAACCGATACATTGTAACCGATACATTGTTACTGATACATTAACCTTACTAGAAAATGAATGTTGCATGTACATAATTAACATTTTGACTGACACATGTACGTTGTTATAACGCTGTAATGAATGCTCCTCTGAGTTAATACCTGAGGTCAGACGGTGGCTTGGAGGAGAAGAGGAACATTAAACAAAGCTCCGTCTGTGTGACGTCTACGTCTTCTCCTTTATTTCAGGGCGGCGTTTGTGAATCCTCTGAAGCCAGAAGGTCCGGAGGAGCAGAAGCTCTTCCAGGAAGGAGAAGGTACGACGCCCGACTCGCCCCCGGCTCAGAACACAAAAGATGCCTTTTTATTGTAACTCGTGTTTGTTTTGGTTCTCCAGCCAATAAAGTCCGCCGCGTGGACCTGAGCACGGCGTCGCTGCTGAAGGTGGCGCCCACGGACGAGGAGAGGAAGGTGGTGCACGGCCTGTTCCTCAACACGCTGGACACCAAGTACGACTACAGGAAGTCATGACGTAGAAGCAGCATCAGCATCAGCTGTTTGAGTGGCAGGGGGTTCATCCAATCACCTGCCTCGTATTGTCCTTTTTTAAGTCCCTCCCCTTTCTGCACATTTCCATTGACGTCTTTCAGCGTAACAAAGAAAAAGGTTAACGGGGTTCATGGTGGAGGAATTAAACTCTTCTCAGGGTTTCACGTCCCAGTTTTAGGAGAAGAAATACTCTGGGAATAAAATGGTGAATTTAGAATTTATTTGGGAGGAAAATCTTCAAATAAGTCAAAAATATACAAGATAAAATAATATAACCATTCATCACTTTAATCTCAGTGATTATTCTCATAAAGTATGATTTTATATCTTAAATGTTTTCTCTGAATATCCTAAAAACAAACACCGGATGGCTGCAGGTGAAACTCGTGTTGTACGCAGGCTGAGGATGTGGGAGCTTCAGGATACTTTGTCTTGTGTTTCTTAAAGCATACTATTGCAAATATATATCCTCCTCCTCCTCCTCCTCCTCCTCCTCCTCCTCCTCCTCCTCCTCCTCCTCCTCCTCCTCCTCCTCCAGGACGGTGAGTTTCCGCAGCAGAGTTCTGCCTCCCAACTCTGTGTGGATGGAAGACGCCAAACTGAAAGGGCTGGAGATCTGCCACCCGCAGGTGAGAGGAGGGAACTGCACCTTCATCTCTAAAAGAAGAATATGTGAAATGATCCTCTGTAATGTGTGTGTGTGTGTGTGTGTGTGTGTGTGTGTGTGTGTGTGTGTGTGTGTGTGTGTGTCTGTGTCTGTGTGTGTGTGAACTAGGAGAGGAACATCTTCAACAGGATATTTGGAGGTTTCCTGATGAGGAAAGCCTACGAGTTGGGCTGGGCCAACGCCTGCGCCTACGGGTGAGCAGCTTATACTTATACTTTGTGTATGTACATTGTGTACTTTGTGTACTGGGAGTAAACAGTACTGTGTGTTTGTTGCAGAGGGGGTCGGCCCATTCTGGTTGCCGTTGACGACATCATGTTCCAGAAACCCGTGGAGATCGGCTCCCTGCTGCTGCTGTCGTCTCAGGTGTGTGTGTGTGTGTGTGTGAGAGAGAGTGTGTGTGTGTGTGTGTGTGTGTGTCAGTGATTGACCACACAGCCTGTGTGTGTGTTTCAGGTGTGCTACACACAGGGGAGGCACATCCAGGTGAGGGTTCACAGCGAGGTGTTCGACCCGTTGACCCGACAGCACAACACGACCAACGTGTTCCACTTCACCTTCCTGTCCGACAGCGACGCCCCCAACATCATCCCCATGACCTACGGAGGTACACACACACACACACACACTCACACGGAAAACAGACACACACATACACTAAAACAACAGATGCACAAAATAGGCACACACACTCAATCAAACATACACACTCTCTCTCATACATGCACACACTAAATAACTCTCACCCACTCACTCTCACACACACACACATACTCAATCACCATCTCACACACCTACTCACAAAAAAAGATCACACTCACTCAATCACACTCAATCACTAATGCACATACACACACTTAAAAACTCTCTCACGCACACAAACACATACTCACTCACACTCACACACCTATTCTCACTAAAAAGATCACACACATTCAATCACAATCACTAACACACACACACACACGCACACACACACTGACAACACTCTACTTTTCACTTTGTTACTTAAACTTTAATAAAGATAAAACTAAACCTGTCATTCTGTTTTCTGAGTATTTCTCACTTCTTCCTCTCATAACTCTTTGAACTCTGAAAAGATGATTTATAACCTGAAACGGTAAAAGGCCAGAATGAAACGTGAAGAAACAAACACTGAACATTGTTATTTGTTTGTTTGTTTGTTTGTTGGTTTGTTTGTGTTTGTGCCACAGAGTCGATGCTTTATCTGGACGGGAAGAGACACTTCCACCAGACGGTGGAGCAACCGGCAGCGGCCAAGAATTAATGCTCTGATAACTCTATATATCTTGTTATTCTTTTTTACATCATGCCTTGTGTTACATCATCAGCTCTTTTCTCTCCTCCGGTGGTTTGACTCCTGCAACAGGGAGGAAACACGCTGCACCGTTTATATTCTTTGCTCTTGTTTTTACTTTTTCATATTCTGATTGAGCAGCTTTATTCTGAAGAGACAGGCGGCCTTCAGTTGTGTATTTACTCAAATGCAATAAATGGATTCTAATTCATCAGGACGTCACCGTCGCCCTCGTGTCTTTGATTTAGTCAAATATGTCAATCGGCTTATTTTGGTCATTCCTGGTAAGACATTTAATTCAATTAAATATATATAAATATGAGCTTTTTCATTATTTAATTACTCATGCTCACATGCTGTATACATGTTATTATTTTACATATATTGTATGTTTTATTATTGTATTTGTTAATTTACAGTTACCTTGCCCCCTGCTATCAAAATACAATCTATTTATTATTTAAATTATAATCAGATTCTCTGTTGGATTGTGAAACTTATCGCCAGTAAAACACTTTTGTTTTCAGCAAATTAAATCCAGGGATTTCATTTTGTGAACAAGGGAATTTTATATAATGATTTTTCTTCCCTTTTCTTCCCTGGACTCCACGGTGGTGTAGTGGCTAGCACTGTCGCCTCACAGCAAGAGGGCCGTGGGTTCAATTCCCGGTCGAGGCGCTCCTTCTGTGTGGAGTTTGCATGTTCTCCCCGTGGCAGCGTGGGTTCTCTCCAGGTTCTCCGGCTTCCTCCCACAGTCCAAAGACTGGATGCAGCAGGTTAATTGATCTCTAAATTGCCCATAGGTGTGAATGTGAGAGTGAATAGTTATATGTGCCCTTGATGGACTGGCGGCCTGTCCAGGGTGTCCCCTGCCTTCGCCCTATGTCAGCTGGGATAGGCTCCAGCGACCCCGCGACCCTAATGAGGATAAGCGGTATTGATAATGGATGGATTTTTCTTCCTAATTTTCTTTTCCATCATTTTCACAAACCTGAAGAAAAACAAGTTATCCTTGAGGTTTTTATTAAAAAGTAAAATATAAAATATATGTTCGGCTTTGTTGGAGATCTTGAAACTTCACGTTGAGAAGAAGGATACTGTTGAATCTCCTGTAAAAAAAAACACTCATTCAAAATGTGTAGTCAATTAAATAAAAACACACCTTCTGTTTTAATAATAGACATGGAACATTTTTTTTATTTTATTCATATATATATATATATATTTTTTTATTTTATTTATATATATATATAAAGTAATTGTTTCGACTATTTCCTTTTCATTCATATATGTATATGGTAAATAATTTTAAAACATTTTTTTTTAATAAACATTTTTGTATCAAATCACATGGACTTTTATTTGTATTAATATATATTTTTAAAATATTTTTAATGTTTTAGTTTTTTTAAAGAAACAAACTTTTTTTTATTCATGTAAGTATTTTAAATAGTTTGCATGTTTGGGATTAAAAAAGAAAAGATTTGTTGGGTATAAAATTACATTTTTGGGCAGCTGTATAAAAACCTAGGAACCAATGTCCTGTACAGCCCGTGTTCACCCGGCGGGGTTTCGCACACGGACACCAACACGGAAGTAAGCAGCGCAGCGGCGACTCACGTCCGGTGTCCTTAATCCGCTGCTCGTCCGTCGGCAGCATGAAGAACATGTTGACCGCCATCTCCACCGCGCTTTGCCGGATCACTGGCGGGAATGTGGTGAGTATTGCCGGGGTTGTAAGGCGAGCGTGAGCTCGTTTCTAATCCGATGCTAACGGCTGACTGGCTGGTTCTGACCTTGCACGTGGGTCACGGCGGCGGGTTCGACTCCGGCTCCGCTCGTTCTGCTCGTCTTCACCTCTCGCTCCAGATTTCTCTTCGTCTCTCTATCTAAGAGCGTGTTTGTTTGTGTGTTTGTTTGTTTGTTTACTTTTCTTCCGGCTCAGTTCATCTTTAAGAGTTTAAGGTGCACGCGCCGCTCTGTGGTGTTTTCTCCTGTTTGATCTTCACCGACGATCAACGCTGATCAATAGAATCAGGATCGAGTTTAACGCGCTCAACGGCATTAGAGGCGGAAGTGACGTCACAAGGGATTTACTTTACTAAAGTCTAAGTTTATTTTAAATTATTTATATTTACGGACGTTTCTGTATTTTGTATAAATACCGTCGCTAGTAAAATATCTGCAACTAATGTTACGTATGGACTTTATTATTATTGTGGTAAACTGTCGTCAGCTTAAAAACAAGTTTAAATATGTTTACTTTACTGAACTATAACAACAACAATCACACTGAACCATTTAGTTTAGAACGATGCATGAAAACTTTGACAGTAAGTAAAGAAACTAAAACGTGTGTGTGTGTGTGTGTGTGTGTGTGTGTGTGTGTGTGTGTGTGTGTGTGTGTGTGTGTGTGTGTGTGTGTGTGTGTGTGTGTGTGTGTGTGTGTGTGTGTGTGTGTGTGTGTGTGTGTGTGTGTGTGTGTGTGTGTGTGTGTGTGTGTGTGTGTGTGTGGCTACAGCAGAGATCCTTCAGGCCTGTTTGACTTGAGTCCATCGGCTCTGATTCACTTTCATATATTCCTTAAATAAATATTAAAAGATTCTCAAAACAAACACGGCTGAAGGAACTCTGTTTTCTTTTGTGTTGAACAGGCAGATCTCTCTCTCTCTTCCTCTTCACACACATTTACCCACTGTATTCATGTCTGTTCCCCCCCCCAGGGAGCCCAGACGGTGTCCGAGGTAAGCAGCTCGTCCCGCCGCTGAGGTTTGTTGTGATTTTCCTCCCTGAAGAAACCAAAGCGCCTCTGGTCCGGGAGGAGGCCCCGCCCCCTCTGCTCTGATTGGTTGGCTCCTGTGTTCCCCAGTTGCTGATCGACCTGTCAGAGTACGTCAATGTAGCCTCTCCGGCGACGCCCACCTCGGCTCTGACCCGCCGGCAGCCGCCCGAGCCGCCGCCGGCCGCTGCTCCGTTAGTTAGCGCCCCGACGGACCGGCTAGACGGACCAGTAAGAACCGGCCTCCGCTAACGGGGGGGGGACCGCCCACTAACCCCCCGCCTCACGTACGACCGGCTTCCTGGTTCTGGGGCCTTCTTATCACTTATTTATTTCACGTCATCATTTCATTGATTCTTCACAGATATTCATCCCCACGTTTTCCCCCTAAAAGACATTTACAAACGTCCGTTTGGCCTTTTTTGCTCGACTAATGACGCGATTAACATTTGTTTACGCTGTTGCGCCATAATCAATAATAATCCAAAAAATCCACTTTTAGAATTATTACTTTTTAAATTGAAATACGAGAGAATAAACTAAACTAAAATGAACATTGTTGCTCATAAGTGGAACTTATTTATATTGAAACTGGAGCCGCACACGTGAACCAACACGTCGTCTCAACATGAAGACATTATTTTTGAATATAAAATTGGTTAAGAATAAATAATGTTGTAAATATTGATCCAAGAAAAATTAAATTTCAATTGTTTTCCCTCCATTTGCCATTTTAATATTATTTTCGACCCCCAACCTCCTTTTTTTTTTTTATTGTACATATTATTATTTTTATTTTTTTTCCCAGAACCAACCAGTTTTCTTCCTGAAGTATTTGGCTGGTGTTGACCTCCCCCCCCCCCCCCCGCCCGCCCCGTTACTGACCCCACGCCAGAGGCCTTTGTGGTAGTCCAGGGTCCCCCCAGACCCCCAGACCTGGTCCCTGAGCCCTCCTGGCCTGCTGTGAAGAGGAGGCCGCTCCCTCCATGTGGAGGACCTGTTGTTGTTGTTGTTTTCATGCTGATGTTTATCCTGTTTGTTGTGTGTTTATTTGGTCTCCAGGCTGCCGGCGTCGTGGCGTCTCGCTCCTTGGCCGACTTCACCTCACAGGCGACCTTTGACATCAAGGCGAGTCGTTTGATGCACATTCTGAATTTGTGAAGTGTATAAGATCCTCTGCATCGTGGGTTTTTATTTGGGGAGACTAGTCATTAAATATAAAACTGATCTCCTGGTAGAAATGCGAGGTGCACCGGCTGCAGGAGGCGCCCCCCGTGGCGGCGGTGCTGACCCGGGACCAGGGCCTGCAGTACTACCGCGTGATGCAGACCGTGCGGCGCATGGAGCTCAAAGCCGACCAGCTGTACAAGCAGAAGATCATCAGAGGCTTCTGCCACCTGTACGACGGACAGGTGGAGCGTCAACTTCTGTGAACCTTCAGAGCACGAGAAACACTGCACTGTCCATCACATCACACACATCATTTATTCAGAACAAATATGTTAACAAATAAAACAATTCAAATGTATTTAAAATAAAGCGCAAAAATATCTTTTTTTTTAACATTTGGATTGATGTATAATAATTATATATATGTATATAAATATTGTATTTTCTTTTCCAAATGAAAATGTGTATATATATATATATATATATATATATATATATATTGTTTTTTATATATATATATATATATATATATATATATATATATTCAAATGTAAAAAAAAAAAGTGTTTCTTGCTTTATTTTAAATGCATTTGAATTGTTTTTATTTGTTAATATATATTTTGTATGTTTTTATTTAAATGCAATGTCATTAAATTTAGTATTTTTTTTATATAATAATAATTAATTAATAATTAATCATTTTAAATAATGTCTGCTACCTGCCCGTTCTCACGCCCTCTCCTCCCTCAGGAGGCGTGTGCGGTCGGCATCGAGGCCGCCATCAACCCGACCGACCACCTGATCACCGCCTACCGCGCCCACGGCTTCGCCTTCACCCGCGGCGTGGCCGTCAGACACATCCTGGCCGAGCTCACGGGTGAGCGGGCGCCGCGCCTCCCGGGGAGAGGAGTCGCGGCGACAGTCACGTAACCGTCCCGTCTCGCCGCAGGTCGTAAAGGGGGCGTGGCCAAAGGAAAGGGCGGCTCCATGCACATGTACGCGCCGCGCTTCTACGGAGGAAACGGCATCGTGGGCGCTCAGGTAAAACACCCCCGGGGGGCGGGGCCTCCGGTCCTGGGCGGTAGCTGCAGCGCGCCGTGGGCTGCAGCTGGCCCGTGTGGACCCAGACTACAGGGGGGGGGTGCCTCCTCCTGGCAGCTACAGGTGTGAGCTCTCATCCAGCTCCTGGTGCTCATGTATGAAGCTGCACACAAGATCTGGAGACCCGCCTCCACGGGCTCCTTACGGGTCGTACGCTCATGGAACTTAAAACAAAAAACTGAAATCCTAAAAGTCATGCAAAGTTGTTATAATCACGCCGAGTTAGAAATAATTCATGTGTTTTTAAAGAAAGACGTTCAGAATATGAGCCGGCTTTCCTCTCCATACGCAACACTTTCTATACGTTTCATGTTTAGACCGAGATTTCATTTTGTTCCTGGAAATTTGTTTAAAAGTCCTGTAGCTCCTCCGGTCCACATGTCGGAGCCCTGTCCTTATGTCCTTATGTCCTTATGTCCTTAATTCTTAAGTTCTTATGTCTTTAAGTCCTCATGGTGGGGGCTGAGGGGATCTACTTGGGGACCTGTTTAACGGTCGCACCGTGTCCCCAGGTCCCTCTGGGTGCCGGCGTGGCTCTGGCCTGTAAGTACCGAGGCGACGGCCAGGTGTGCGTCGCGCTCTACGGAGACGGGGCGGCCAATCAGGGCCAGCTGTTCGAGGCCTTCAACATGGCCGCCCTCTGGAAGCTGCCCTGCGTCTTCGTCTGCGAGAACAACAAATACGGCATGGGGACGGCGGCGGAGCGCGCGGCGGCCGACACCGACTACTACCGGAGGGGCGACTACGTCCCGGGGATCAGGGTGAGCCTCGAACGCACCGCGAGCCTCGAACGCACCGCGAGCCTCGGGGCCTCCGGTCCTGGGCGGTAGCTGCAGCGCGCCGTGGGCTGCAGCTGGCCCGTGTGGACCCAGACTACAGGGGGGGGGTGCCTCCTCCTGGCAGCTACAGGTGTGAGCTCTCATCCAGCTCCTGGTGCTCATGTATGAAGCTGCACACAAGATCTGGAGACCCGCCTCCACGGTCAAGGCTCCGGCTGCGTTTGAACTTCTCTGTGGTCGTGTGGTGGTGGTCATGTGGTGGTCATGTGGTCATGTGGTGGTGGTCGTCATGTGGTGGTCATGTGGTGGTCATGTTCGTCCTCCAGGCTGCAGCTGAACAGCTGGTCTCATCATTATTCCACGTTTCTGGTTCCCAGCTGAATGTGTTGTTGGTGTCTTGGCGTCTCGCAGGTGGACGGGATGGACGTGCTGTGTGTGCGCGAGGCCACCAGGTTCGCTGCAGAGCACTGCCGCTCCGGGAAGGTGAAGAACTACCAATAGAGTGTGTGTGTGTGTGTGTGTGGCTTCAGCATCGCTGTGGGGACGAGGCTCTAAATTTCACGGCATAAATTATTTTATGAAGATGGTCGACGGCTGAGAAGTAACGTTTGTGTTTGTCTCTCTCAGGGTCCCATCATAATGGAGCTGCAGACCTACCGTTACCATGGACACAGCATGAGCGACCCCGGCGTCAGGTGTGTGACCCGCTCATCAGCTCGTTGCTCCAGTTTATCACTTGTGTGTGTGTGTGTGTGTGTGTGTGTGTGTGTGTGTGTGTGTGTGTGTGTGTGTGTGTGTGTGTGTGTGTGTGTGTGTGTGTGTGTGTGTGTGTGTGTGTGTGTGTGTGTGTGTGTGTGTGTGTGTGTGTGTGTGTGTGTGTGTGTGTGTGTGTGTGTGTGTGTGTGTGTGTGTGTGTGTGTGTGTGTGTGTGTGTGTGTGTGTGTGTGTGTGTGTGTGTGTGTGTGTGTGTGTGTGTGTATATATATATATATATATATATATTGGTACACGTTGATGTCACTTCCTGTAGCTACCGGACGCGTGACGAGGTCCAGGAGGTGCGCAGTAAGAGCGACCCCATCACCATGCTGAAGGAGCGCCTGCTGAGCAACAACATGGCGTCAGTGGAGGAGCTCAAGGTGCTCACACACACACAAACTATATATATATATATATATATATATATATATATATATATATATATATATATATATATATATATATATGTGTATGTATATTTCTTTCTCTCTCCTGTTGTGGGAAGTGAACTAACCCCCCCCCCCCCCTCCTCCTCCTCCTCCTCCAGGAGGTGGACGTGGCGGTCAGGAAGGAGGTGGAGGAGGCGGCTCAGTTCGCCACGTCGGACTCGGAGCCGCCGCTGGACGAGTTGTGTAACCACGTCTACAGCAACGCCGCCACGCTGGAGGTCAGGGGGACCACTGCCTGGGCCAAGCTCACGTCCGTCAGCTAGACACACACACACCATCACACACCATCATACACCAACACACACACCAACACACACCATCACACACACACACACACCAACACACACCATCACACACCATCATACACACACACACACCAACACACACCATCACACACACACACACCAACACACACCATCACACACCAACACACACCATCACACACACACACACCAACACACACCATCACACACCAACACACACCAACACACACCATCACACACACACACACACACCATCACACACACACACACACACACACACACACACACACACACACCTCGGCTCCTCCTCCTTGATCTTCGGATCATTCCGCACCTTTAAACGGGACTTTGGAACCTGTCAGTATTATTTATTTTTATTTTGTATAGAAATATATATATATATTTATTTATTGTTGTGTTGTATGAAGTGATGTGTGCACTTTTAAAATATATATCACCTTTTCAGGGCTGCTTGTTGTTGTTGTTGTTATTATCATCATACACTACTCTTTCCTCTCAATATAATGTAACTGCTTTAACATTTTTACTTCTTGAGCATAACTAGTAAATACTTTCTGAGTATTTATTTCTTATTATTTATTAAGATGACTGTTGATCGGTGCATCAAAACCACAAAATAAATATTTAACTTTAACTACTTCCCTGAAGTACTTAAAGAGGATACTTGTCTGTTAGAGGAAGTACCCGGCCATAACAGAGTTAAACATATATTTTAACATGTATAGTTGTATTTTATGTGCACACATTGTAGATAAACTTCTGGTTTTAACTTGTTTTAAAGCTCTGCAGCTCAGAGCGTTTCCTCTCCTGGTTCCACGTGAATACGACCTGAAGCGCCACTTCATGTGTGTTGAATAAATATATAAACTTTGTTTCATGCTTCTTTAAACTTCTTGACCAGTACATCTCACAGTACATGTTTATATTTATTATTATTTTTAATGGATTTCATTTATTAAACAAATTGCAAATGTTTCAACACAAGACATATGAAAAACTTGCAAACATATATTAATATATTTATAGCGTTAATAATAGATTTATTATATACATGTATATATGTATATTATATATTTTTTTTATTTATATATTTAATAATATATAAATATATTTGTATTAATATATTTTTTTTTATATGTGTATATATATATATATATATATATATATACATATTCCATTATACTGACCTTTACTGCATTTGTCCTGAGGTGTTACGTCGTTACCTCCTCTGGCCACTAGGTGTCACCACTGAGCTGCACAGTCAACTTCCTCTATTTTTCTGCTTCCATGGCAACCAAACATTAGATTTCACAAGCGTTTCTATTCTCTCCCTTTAAGCCTCACGCGCTGCGTCATCAGTGAACGAGCTGCTCGCTCTACTGGAAACGAGCCGCAACCGGAAGTGCCTTCAAAGTAAAGTGTCTTTTATCACCTGGAAGGTGAAAACTGCATGGTAACGTTCAGTTGCTATAGGGACGCCAAATGAGATTTAATGCATTATAATAGACCTCAAAGTCACTATAAAATTATTATTATAATATTATGCTCATATAAGGGATGCAAAATTAGATCAAATACACTATACTACATTAATATATACCTTAACGTCACTATAGGATATTGCTTGTACTGGTAAAGCTGCTATAGGGATGCCAAATGAGATGAAATGCACTATGATGCACCTTAAAGACACTATTAGATATTTAGTTATACTCATAAATCTGATATAGGGACGCCAAATTAGATTAAATACAATATAATGACTTATAATACAACCGTAAGTCACTATTAGATATGTATTATTCTCTTAAAGCTGCTATAGGGACGCCAAATGAGACTAAATACTCTATAAAGCTGCTATAGGAATAAGATATGTGCTCAGAATGATCGTTCACATGAACTCTATAGGAAGCCGCCTGCTGACGTCACGCGTGACGCGGTGGTCTGACGGACAGGTAAGCCGACACCGGCCGCCATATTGGGAAGCAACGGAAGTGAGAGAGAGAGAGAGAGAGAGAGAGAGAGAGAGAGAGGGGGCGGTCTCTGAGCCGCTGCAGATCCGGAACCAGGAGGTGTTGCTCGGCTCGGCTCGGCTCGGATCTCCGCTCCACACGGGAGGCGAGGGGACTGGAAACGGGGTTTGGTGTGTTTAGAAAGGGGGACAAGAGAGAAAAGGGAAGGAAGAAAGGAAGACAGGAACCGGGTGGTGACTGGAAGTGTCGAGCGAGGGGAGGGGACGCCGAACCCGGGGCAAGAGAGAGAAAACAGTAATTAAAAAAGAAGAAGAAAGAAAGAAAAAGTGTAAAGGAGGAGAAGATGCCTCTGGCTCAGCTGGCGGATCCCTGGCAGAAGATGGGGGGGCCGACCGCAGAGGTGAGGCTCCGCTCCGGGCTGCAGGTAGTGTGGAGGTACACCACACGCTCCATTAGGGAGTATGGGGCTACTGTAATGCTTCTATAGGGATGCCAAATGAGATTTAATTCACTGTAATACACTATTGGATATGTATTCTACTGGTAATGCTGCTACAGAGGCGCCAAATAAGATTAAATGCACCATAATACACTATTATTGGATATTCATTCTATTGGTAAAGTTGCTATAGGGATGCCAAATGAAATGAAATGCACTATAGTACACTATTCTATATGTATTCTACTGGCAACGCTGCTAAAGAGAAGCCACATAATATTAAATTCACTATAACACGCTATTATCATATATGTATTCTACTGGCAAAGCTGCTATAGGGACGCTAAATGGGATTTAATGCACTGTCATACATTATTGTTGGATATTACATTACATTACATTACATTACATGTCATTTAGCAGACGCTTTTATCCAAAGCGACTTACAATAAGTGCATTTCAACCTAGAGTACAAACTATGATATGTATTTTACTGGTGAAGCTGCTATGGGGATGCCAAGTGGGATTTAAAGTACTATAGTAAACTGTTGGATATGTATTCTACTGCCAAAGTTGCTATAGGGATGCCAAATAAGATTTAATGTACTATAATACACTATAAGATATGTATTCTACTGGTAAAGCTGCTATAGGGATGCCAAATAAGTTGTAATGCACTATAATTTGATATGTATTCTACTGGTAAAGCTTCTATAGGGACGCCAAGTGAGATTAAAAGTCATTTAAAGTCACTATAACATTATTATTATATTATAATTCTCCTATAAGGGATGCAAAATTAGATTAAATACAATATAATACATTATACGTCACTATTGGATATTGTAGTGGCACTCCGTCTAGTTCTGGAGTCTTACGTACCACTCGTTAGAGATCAGTCTTTGAAGCTATTGATTGAAAACGCGAGTGACACAAGTGGCTTTTTCATACAAAATGTTGTTTACTAAAAACGTAAAGTTTACAGGTTCACATGTCACACGGTCACGCGGTCAAAAAACTATATCGCTTCCATCTCTCTGAACTCAAAAACAAGACTGACAGCTCAACGCACAGCTGATATAGTGACGTGACGTCATCTGATTGGACGCTTAGATTCTAACAAATTATTAAGCTTTTAAATACAATACCAAATTATAAATGTTAACATAAACATTCCTTCAAATCGTAATAAAGATTTATCTTTAGTTAACATTTAAAATCTTTTTAAACTAAATTACTATAACAAATTAAATCAGGCATTTGGCTCTTACATTACCCGGCCCCTAATTGGTTAGACGGGAGGACTAAGCAATTATACTTAAACATTATAACCACAAACAAGAGCCACAATGCTTCAAATGTCCATAACTATTAAACTCGTATCTTCTCTCTTCACTCTTCTGACGTTGCCTCTTCCAATAGGCACAGCTTGCTCACTGGCCTTTCCAGCGTACTGGTTTTAGTCTTTATCTTCACTCTTCTCACTGTTCCATTCGAGTCTGGCAATGTTTCCACGACCTTCCCCAGGAGCCAGGAGTTGCGTGGAGAGGAACTATCCACTAGTAGCACGACATCTCCGGTCATGAAGTTTCTTCTAGGCTTCTGCCACTTCTGGCGCTCCTGTAGAAGTGGAAGATATTCATGTGTCCATCTGGTCCAGAATAAATCCACGAGATACTGGACTTGTTTCCATCTTCTTCTTGTGTATGTGTCGTCTTTGCTGAATATGCCTGGAGGCATGCTGGGTTGACATTTCAGCAACAACAAGTGGTTTGGTGTCAGAGGCTCAACGTCGTTCACATCGTCCGAGACGCTTGTGGCGGCCTGCCATTTATGATGCTTTCCACTTCGCACACTATTGTGTGTAGGCAATCATCATTCACCGTCTGTTCTTTCAATAATGAGTTAAGGATCCTTCGCACCGTCCGGATTTGTCTTTCCCAAACCCGCCTTGGTGAGAGGCAGCTGGACTGTTGAATATCCACTTGATCCCTTTTGGTTGCAGGGCTCTTTCAATCTTGACGTTATCCAACTGTTGGATGGCTTCTCTCAGTTCTCTTTCAGCAGACACAAAATTAGTGCCATTATCCGACCTCATGATGGTAACTTGTCCTCTTCTGCTTATGAAAGCGTCGAATTGCATTAACGCAGGAGTCAGTGTCAAGGCTATCTGCAACTTCGATGTGCACCGCTCTGAGTGTGAGACAAGTGAACATCACGCCCCCGTCTGACATCAAAGCGGTCCAAAGAAGTCAACACCGGTGTTCGTGAAAGGAGGTTTGTCTGGCAATAGGCGATCTTCAGGCAAGCTTGCCATCTTCTGCTCTCCAACCTTTCCGTTGATCCTGCGGCATATTGTACATTTGCCGATTATCTTTCGGATGGCAGAATTGGCCTGTGGTATCCAGTACTTGCTTCTAAGTTGAGCCAGGACATAACTGTGTCCTGTTCTTTGGTGTATATCTCTTAAAATCAGTGTGGCGACTCTGCTATGCTTAGACAGAATCACTGGATGTTTAGCATTTTCTGGCATGGCAGACTTGTTGAGTCTTCCACCAACCCTTAACGTGCCGTCTTGGAGAACGGGGTCCAGTTTGGACAACCGACTGCTGCAGCTGAGCAGTCTGCCCTTCTGCAAGGTTTTAACCTCTTCTCTGAACTGCTGTCTCTGGCTGCATCGGATTATTTCTGATTCCGCAGCAACTAAATCATCCCAGGTAAGTGATTTCTTTCCTAATGTTCTTTTGTAGTTCTTCATGTGTTTTTCTAATTTCGATTTTTGCTTTTCAGGCTTCCTTTCAGATTGATGGATTGTTTGTGAAAACTCTTTTCTTTCTTCTTTCAGTTTCAGCAGAGTTTCCTTTACTTTTAAAATCCAGGCTACTGATCTTTTCAGTGTATGCCAATCTGAATGGTAGTTTATCAGTTTGTTCAATGGTTCCATATCTTCTTCGACTTGGATTGCGTTGACTGTGACTTCGTTTTTGACTTCCGGATCATTTGGAAAGCTTTCTTCTTTTCTGTCTGGCTGCTCTGGCCAGTCACTTCCACTGCTCAACAAAAAGCTTGGCCCGTTGATCCAGGTTCTCCCTTGGACCAAGTTCTTTGCCTTCAGACCTCTGCTGGCTTGATCCGCAGGATTCTCCGTCGTCCTAACGTATTTCCATTGTGACTGCTTGGTTGCTTCTCTGATGAGTACAATTCTGTTAGCGACAAAGGTCTTGAAACGGGCTGTTTCGCTGTCTATGTATCTGAGCACCGTAGTGCTATCTGTCCAGAAGATGGATTGTTGAAGTGGGATCTTAAGTTCCTGCTGTAGCATCTTGTCTACCTTCACTGCCACAACCGCTGCAGTCAACTCAAGTCTTGGGATAGTGATCAACTTGAGTGGGGCTACTCTTGATTTTCCCATAAGGAATGCACAGTGTTTGTTACCTTCTGTATTCTCCAATACCAGATAAGACACAGTGCCGTATGCATACTCTGAGGCATCTGAAAAATGGTGCAACTCGCTGCAACAGTGCATCCAAAATCCAAAGGCTTCAAACACCTGTTCACACGGAAGTTGGAGAGGTGAGTAACATCTTCAATCCACTTTCTCCAATGTTCAGCATACTTCTCACTGACGCTTCATCCCACCCATGTTGTTCTTTACAGAGTTCTTTCAACAGGAGTTTAGCTGGCAAGATGACTGGGGCTAGAAAGCCGAGGGGGTCGTAGATGGAATTGACGACTGATAAGATTCCTCTTCTGGTCATTGGTTTGTCTTGCAGCTTCATTCGGTATGTGAAATGATCGGTTTCGTGTCCCATTGGACACCGAGGGTCCTTCAACTGGCAAAGCGTCGTGTCTCAGATCCAGGTCTTTCACTTCACTAGCTCTGAGAGTCTCTGGGATTGACAGCAACACCTTCCTGCTGTTACTCATCCACTTTGCCAAAGTAAAGCCCCCATTGGCACACAAAGTCCGTAGATCTTTTGCTAAGGTCACTGCATCATCTACTGTTGCTAGGCTCTTCAAGCGGTCATCCACATAGAAGTTACTGAGGACTGTCTGAACGGCTTCTGGGGATGCAACATCTCTGTGATCTTCAGCAGTTCTTCTTAGCGCATATGACGCAACGCTCGGCGAAGAGGTGGCTCCGAAGAGGTGCACTGCCATCCGGAATTCTTCCACAGGTTCAGTCAACTTGCCATTTGGCCACCAAAGAAAACGTAGAAGGTCTGCGTCATGTTCTGGCACTTTAACCTGATAAAACATTGACTCAATGTCTGCCATTATCGCCACAGGTTCCTCACGAAATCTCAAGAGGACACCAACCAATGTGTTGGTCATGTCGCGCCCTTGGAGCAACCCACTGTTCAAAGATCGATCCCGGAAGGAGGCGGTGCAATCAAAAACCACCCGGAGCTTTTTCTTCTTGGGGTGATAAACACCGTGGTGTGGTATGTAGAACACTCTGTTGTCGTCACGGTTCAGCTGATGTGGTGGAACTTGAATGGCGTAGCCCTTTTCAATGATCGTGTGCATGAAGCTCTTGTAGTCTTCAAAGAACTGAGGATTCTTCTGGAGCTTTCAGACAGGTTATGCGCTGTTCAGCGACACATCGGTTGTTGGGCATTTTGACCTTCTCGTTCCTGAGTGGCAATCCAACACAGTAATGCCCACTCGAATGTTGTTGTCTTCTGCACAGAATGCAAAACCTGCTTGTCCTCCTGGGACATCTCTTCTTTGTCATCGTACTTCCGCTCTGGAAAATCAGTGTTATATTGTTCGACTAGAAGTTTCTCTATTTCCATCACGGAGATCCTATTCACTGAAAGATGAGGTGACTCACTCTCTTCGTCTTCTAGTTCTTTGCTTATGGGTCCGTTCACCACCCAGCCAATAGCGGTCTTGACAGCATACGGCCCTCCATCTTGACTGTTGATGATGTGCCATGGCTCCATTGCTCTTGAACAGTTGGCTCCAATAAGTAGGCCTATGTCTGCTTGTATTACCGCAAACTCACTTCTCTGAGGTAAGGCCACTTCTGTATGTCTGACTGTTTAGGTATGTTCCCAGTGTGCACGGATATGTTTCTGTGTGTGAACACCTTCGGCAGGTCAATGAAGCTGGTGTCTTCCCATCCGCACACTTCAAGGTCTGAGATGGCTAAACTGTTCATGAGCTTTGGTTCTTCGGGTTTGTCTTGTCCCATGGTGCTGAGAAGTATTACGTCGGTTTTCCTTTAACATTCAATTTTCGTTGTAGGTCCTCCGTACAGAAGGTTGCTGTGCTTCCCGGTCTAAGAAGGCATACGTTTCCACACACTTGTTGCTCTTCTTTGATTTAATTTTAACCGGTACTATTGACAACACACATTCAGCTTCTCCAGCCCCTGTGAGGCTACAAGACTCTTGTTGGACCGAGACCTGAGCACACGATACCTGGCTTCCATGAGCATCTTCTTTCCTTTCAGGCAAAGCAGATCCTTCTTTGATTATGTGCAGAATGTCTGGATGATTCAACTTGCATTCTTTACATTCAATTCTTCTATTGCAGAACTTGCTAAGATGGCCAGGCATTAAGCATCCGAAACACAAACCCTTTGACTTCAAGAAGTCCACTCGTTCTTTGTGTGGCTGAGCTTTGATTTTATTGCATGCAGCAAGAGTGTGAGGCTGATTGCAGTATAGACACGGCTTATCAAAAGCGTTTGTAGTTTTGCTTGAGATCGCTGGCTCAGCATGCGTTTCTTGAGGCCCTTTGCTATCTGCTGAAACATTGGTGGCGAAGCTGCTTCCACGTATTTCTTTCTTTGGGGGGTACCTCTCTTTCTGTTCTGTGCTTCCACTTGTAGATGGGCGGCTGCCTGGTATATTACCAAAGAGTGGATCTGATGCTATTTTAGCTTGACGGTCAATGTATTTCACCAGGTCAGCAAATTTTGCTCTTCTGCCACTTCGCTCTTTAACATCGAAAGCTACAGTCCGCCAACATTCTCTCATCTTGTGCGGCAATTTGGACACCATTGTCCGTAGATTGGTGGGGTTGTCCATCTCGTCTAAGTATTCAATGTCCATCATTGTGTTGAGACATCAATTAAGAACATCGAGTAAGCACTCAGTGCCTTCTCATCCTCGGACCTCACTTGCGGCCATTTTAGTGCTTTATCAATATACGCGCTGGCGATCCGTCCCGTAGTGCTTATGAAGTAGCCGCTTTGCTTCAAGATAGCTTTTGCTTTGTGTCATATGGGTGCAGCTGGACAAGCTCTTGGGGTTCACCGGCTGTATACTGTTCTAAGAAGTACAATTTATCCTTTTCATTGTCAGTCTTCTGTTCTATTGCATGTTCAATGCTCTGATGAAAGATTTAAACTGTAGAGCATCGCCCTTAAACACAGGAATGTCCTTTGTTGGTAGCTGAGACAGTTGTTGTTGTTTACGAGTAGCTCTGTGATTACATTCTGCCTTTGCATAACCTTTAGTATGGCATCACCTCTGTCCACTTGAGTGTTAGGCTGATGACTTGTGGCTGACTGAGACGGTGATGGTTGCGAGTGCAGCATTGATGGTTGAGTGTGAATGTTTGTGTTAGCTTGTTGCGGTATCCTTATGCTAACCCTTTCCTTCTCCACTTTCCTAAATTGTAATTGTTGCACTGGCATATGGTAACTGTAACCATCTTCAGATATTTCATATTCTTTAAGCACCTTTAATTTTGCTTGACTTTCAGCTAATGCCGTTTTCATCTCTAATTCCTCTTTTTCAAATTGGATTCTAGCAGCTTCAAATTCAAGCTCTTGTTTTCTCTTCAGTGCTGCAGCACGCTCTAGCAGGGCTGCATGTTGTGCTTCCTGTATAACCCGTGTTGATGAGACACGTGATGCGCATGTTGCATGACTTATTTGTGTTCCACATAGGCTACCACGTTCTGAATTTCTATCTCCTGCCTGGGAAATACTGTCATGTGGTCTAACAGCTTCTTGCAGGCTATCCACCATATCAGATTCTTGTTGTACATTTCCCATTGGCAGCACTGGTGCCGATTCATGCACAACTGCTATCCATCTTTTAGTTTCTTTCATAAATTCCCTGATTGGTGCCATTTTCATTTCAAACCAATTTTCTTGGTCAAATGTTCGTTCATCCTCATCTAAAAGATTTACAACTTCACAGTTGAGACTTCTGAACTCTTCTACCAACTCTGCAAAATCTTTTTCCATTGCATCTTGCACATTTTGGACGTTTCCAGCATCATGCATTAATATCTCAAACTGCTTTATTGTGCTCGTCAGAGTTCCTAATTTGCGCCTTCTCAATGCAATGTATTTCTGCAACTTATTTTCCAATGCCTTCTCCGTTGGCTTACGTGATCTTCCCTGCGCCGCCACATCCTCCACGCCTCTCTCTTCCCCATCAGCCATCGTACACGTTGCAGAGTTAAAGCTCAAGCTGAATGCCACGGGTCAAAAGCTCCGTTTCTCCACGGAACTTCTTTTAATAAACAAGTGCAAAACAGCTTCCCAAAAATCGCCAAAAACTCTGCAGTGACTGAACAGAGGCTCATCAGCGTTGGTTCTCACACGGGTGAATCACGTTGCTACTTTCAGCATTGCAGTTGCAGTTTTAACTTTCGTTTTTCCTCCGATCATCCGTAAATCTTCGTATTTTATTAATACTAAAAGAAAAAAGGAGTTTCGGTACCTGTTCTCGCCGAATACTTCCATGGATGAGCAGATCCGACGTTAGCTTCCAGTCCGTTAACACGGCGCAGCGCTGCGTTCTCGTAACATACCTCCATGGATCACCAGTTCCACCGCGAGCCTCCAGTCCGCTCCACTCGCGACTGCGTTCAGGTAATCCAGTGAAGCTCGGCTAAACTAAGTTTTTGACTAAATGTAGTGGCACTCCGTCTAGTTCTGGAGTCTTACTCGTTAGAGATCAGTCTTTGAAGCTATTGATTGAAAACGCGAGTGACACAAGTGGCTTTTTCATACAAAATGTTGTTTACTAAAAACGTAAAGTTTACAGGTTCACATGTCACACGGTCACGCGGTCAAAAAACTATATCGCTTCCATCTCTCTGAACTCAAAAACAAGACTGACAGCTCAACGCACAGCTGATATAGTGACGTGACGTCATCTGATTGGACGCTTAGATTCTAACAAATTATTAAGCTTTTAAATACAATACCAAATTATAAATGTTAACATAAACATTCCTTCAAATCGTAATAAAGATTTATCTTTAGTTAACATTTAAAATCTTTTTAAACTAAATTACTATAACAAATTAAATCAGGCATTTGGCTCTTACAGATATTTAATCTACTCTTAAAGCTGCTTTAAGGATGACAAATTAGATTAAATACACTTTTAAGCATTATAATACAACAAAAAGTAACACATCTTGTTCAAAAACTGCTATAGGGATGCAAAATGTATGTAATATACATTATATAGTACCATAAAACACCCTAAAGCCACTCTTAAATAACTACTCTATTCTTAAAGTTCCAGAGGGGAAACCAAATAACTACTTTAAGGTGTATTATATATGGCTTACAGTGTGTTTAATCTTATTTGGCATCCCTATAGAAGCTTGACAAGTAGAGAGAACATTTTAAAATCTTTAATATTGGATTATCCGAATGAGTGAGGCTGTTTTTATGTGGATATAAGATCACAACCGATTTCTCGGGGCACAAATGGCGCAACAATGGAGGCCGCGTGGGAGTCACAGCGCCTCAAGGTGACATTCAAGTCACCGCGAGGCCGCAGGTGAGTTCAGGTGTACGAAAGTACGTTGTGATTTTGTGTACTGAAGACTTAAGACCACAAACATCTAGTGTGAGTGTGAGTGTGTGTGTGTGTGTGTGTGAGTGTGTGTATGTGTGTGTGTGTGTGTGTGTGTGTGAGTGTGTGTGAGAGTGTGTGTGTTTCTTCCTTCCTGCATGTTTTTTTAATCTTGATAAAGTGCAGGAGGCGGAGCCTCAGCGAACGCACAATTCAGGAAGAGCTCACGTCTACGTGTGTGTGTGTGTGTGTGTCCACTTCCTGCATGAGGTGTCACAAGAGCTGCATGGAGAAGTGTGTGTGTGTGTGTGTGTGTTTGTGTGTGTGTGTGTGTGCGTGTGAATAATCAAACCAAAACATTCTCTGAGTCATTGCAGCTTCCCTCTTTTTTTCCTTCTTCTCTCAAAGCGAGCTCGTACCTGTTTGCGTCTTTTCCCACGCGGCGAGTTCTCACCTTCACTCTCAGTCTGACAGCAACGTGCTGAGGCTCACCTTTGACCCCACCGCACACACACACACACACACACCTCTACACCCCACCGTGCACACACACACACACACACACACACACACACACACACACACACACGCACACATACATTGGATGCGCTATACAATGAGTAGACCAAGATGAGGCCACAGTGAACCTGCACTCTGCCACCTTTTAAATGTTTAGAGTGGTAGTGTTGGTTCTGCTGCCCCCTGTGGTCTAATGTGGTAGTGTTGGTTCTGCTGCCCCCTGTGGACTAAAGTGGTAGTGTTGGTTCTGCTGCCCCCTGTGGACTAAAGTGGTAGTGTTGGTTCTGCTGCCCCCTGTGGTCTAATGTGGTAGTGTTGGTTCTGCTGCCCCCTGTGGACTAAAGTGGTAGTGTTGGTTCTGCTGCCCCCTGTGGACTAAAGTGGTAGTGTTGGTTCTGCTGCCCCCTGTGGTCTAATGTGGTAGTGTTGGTTCTGCTGCCCCCTGTGGACTAAAGTGGTAGTGTTGGTTCTGCTGCCCCCTGTGGACTAAAGTGGTAGTGTTGGTTCTGCTGCCCCCTGTGGACTAAAGTGGTAGTGTTGGTTCTGCCTCCACTCGAATAGAACTGACATAAAACAATAATAAATTAATTATTTTAATTAACTGAAAATCAAACTGCAATAATTTGGATTATTTATTTATATTTCTAGTAATTTATGAAGATAAACATTGTTAATTAAAACTTCTTAAAAGTGAACGTTTCCTCCTTTTCTTTGTCAATTTTGTGACATTTTGATCGAATAAATAAATCATGAACATCTTCAGAAATGAGAATAAAGTCTCTTTCCAGAAACTCGTTCCACTACTGAATACACATTCATCTGATGACCCCTGTTATAAACAGGGTTCAAGGTCACAGAGATACACAACACACACAACACACACAATACACACAATACACACAATATATACCATACACACAACATCATAGTGACCTTGATGTGACAGCATCATGACCTTGGACACTAGTAGTATAGTATAGTATTACTGTAAATATCATGATACTATTATACTCTACTCTTAATTGCTGGAATATAAAATATTGCTTTTATATATAATATATATATATATAATATAATATATATGTAATATTATATATACATATATTTTTCAAAAGTTGGAGGAAAGAAAAGAAAGTGAAAATATTGTTGGAGCCCAGAAGAGAATCCAGAAGTATTTACAGGGAGGTGTTTCACCAGGTGAGCGTGTTCCAACCTGCAACCTCACCTGTGTGTGTGTGTGTGTGTGTGTGTGTGTGTGTGTGTGTGTGTGTGTGTGATTACAGGATGCACATCACGATCCGGAGGACTCGGTGGGCGACGACGACTCCATGCCTGACTGCACCGTAAGTGCACCTCTACCTCCTCCTCCTCCTCCTGCTCCTCCTCCTCTTGCTCCTGCTCCTGCTCCTGCTCCTGCTCCTCCTCCTCCTCCTCCTCCTCCTCCTCCTCCTCCTCCTCCTCCTCCTCAGACAGACGAAGCAGATTGCGTTTGGAGCGTTTGATGTTTAGTAAATATGTAGAGGACTGTGTGTACCGACAACACTCAGCTGTGTGTGTGTGTGTGTGTGTGTGTGTGTGTGTGTGTGTGTGTGTGTGTGTGTGTGTGTGTGTGTGTGTGTGCAGCAGCTTTTGACGAGCTCGTCCACCTCCTGCTCTGATAAAGGAGTCACCTGGAGTACAGTAAACCTCTCTGGGACTCCACCGCTCGGGCCAGGTGGTGTTGTTGTTGTTGTTGTTGTTGTTGTTGTTGTTGTTTACTCGCCGGGCGTTGTTGTGTCTTCGCGTGCAGCAGCTGCTCGAGGTCAACGGGTCGAACACACTCTGTGCTGCTGGCGTCTCTGTTCCTGCTTCTCTATCCTTGTGAGGACCTCTCACGGTCTGCATGTCTCCACTCACACAGAGCGTTACTTCACTGAAGGGCTTCTCCATCACTCTGAGTGTGTGTGTGTGTGTGTGTGTGTGTGTGTGTGTGTGTGTGAGTGCAGGTTGGCACGGCTGCTGCTAGCATTGATTTTTAAATGCAGAGGAGATGGATTATAGATCCACTGTCTGGGAAGAGCTGAGCACTCATTACCTCATTCTGGAGTCTGCAGTGCACACACACACACACACACACACACACACATACACACACAAACACACACTCTCACACATACATACATACACACATACACACACACACATACACACATACATACACACACACATACACACACATACACACACACATACACACACATACATACACACACATACATACACACACACACATACATACACACACACACACGCATACACATACACACACATACATACACACACACACACATACACACACATACACACACACGTACATAATTATGATGTTTTATACCATTTTTAGATCCTGCCTAAGAGCTTGTGTGTGTGAGTGTGAGTGTGTGTGTGATTGAGTGAGTGTGTGTGTGTGTGTGAGTGTGCGTGCGTGTGATTGAGTGTGTTTGTGAATGTGTGTGTGATTGAGTGAGTGAGTGTGTGTGTGTGTGTGTGTCCAAACGTGAGGATGAATATATTAAAAAGCTGGTAATGAGTGAGTTTTCCACTGGCTTAATTGTGTGTGTGTGTGTGTGTGTGTGTGTGTGTGTGTGTGTGTGTGTGTGTGTGTGTGTGTGTGTGTGTGCTTCAGATTAAATGTAAGTTATTCAAGTGAGGACCCTAATTAAAGATTTGGTCATGCAAGTTTTTTAAGAGGAGGTTTCTTGACAGGTAACAAGTAGACAGGTAGACAGGTAACAGGTAGACAGGTAGACAGGTAGATAGGTAGACAGGTAGACAGGTAACAGGTAGACAGGTAACAGGTAGACAGGTGAAGAATCGGTTATTCTAAGATTCATCTACAGTTGCAGCCAAAACAAGTATTAAGATGTCCTCACAAAGATAGAAGTGCAACACACACACACACACACACACACACAGAGATACACTCACACACCAGTCCAGTCTGAGGCTCATTGTGCAACACACACATCATCACTGCTTGTTCAGACTGCAAGATGGAGTCACACACTGCTCATTGTTGAGTCACACGCACACACAACCTCACACAGACACAGACACACAGACACACAGACACACACACAGACACACATTCTGATGCCCCCAGCGAGGCATAAAGCGGTGTCCAGACAGCGTGATGAACATTACTGCTCTTTGAGGAGCAACGGACATCTGCTGCCATCTGCTGCATGTGTGTGTCTGTGTGTGTGTGTGTGTTTATGTGTGTGTGTGTGTGTGTGTGTGTTTATGTGTGTGTGTGTTTAGAGCCTGGGTGAGGTCACTCATTCACTGAGTGTCTGCTGAGCCCATCCATGGATATGTGTGTGACTATGAGCATATTAATGCATGGTGGCCCTCTAGTGGGCCGCGGTGGTACTACAGGGGAGCGGGCACAAATAACTTTATTGAGAACTTTGCATATGACAAAAGTACAAAGTAAACAGACATGAAGCCAAGTCTTTAATAAAAGACCTGTACTTGTGTGTAAATGTTTACGACTTGCCAGGGCCGACCTCCGCCAGCTCGGCATTTCCCCTGTTGCCCTTCAAAATAAAAGCACAACAGCATTAAATTCACAAATATAAATATTAAATGTACTATTATATTGCTATTTTATTTTGTATATAATTATAGATCATTAAATATTTATAAAGATATTGATAAAAAAATAAATATATATATGCATATATATATATATATATATATATATAGTGGCAA
Organism: Liparis tanakae; assembly: GCA_036178185.1. Lineage (NCBI taxonomy): Eukaryota > Metazoa > Chordata > Actinopteri > Perciformes > Liparidae > Liparis > Liparis tanakae. Next base: position 20,119,324 of record CM070096.1, read on the forward strand.
CCCGGGGGATGTGGAGGTGAGATTCGGAATAAAATCAGGAGACTCAGAGACGCAGTGCAAAAATAAAGGGTCTTTTAATAAAACGTGTAGGAAAAAGGGGGAATGGGCATCTAATGGAAACAAAGGATTCTTCCCGGGCGGGGTCTTTGGTCGTCAGTCTCACACCTTCTGTGAGACGGTTGGTATCCCCTGGATGGGCAGAGCAGAGGAGAGAGGTGAGAGGGTCCAGTTACCTCTGGTCTGTGGCGACTCCTCTCCTGAGTCTCCTCCTCTCCTTCTCCTTTCCTAGTCAGGCAGCTCTCCCCCCGATGGCTTCCAGTGGAGGGAAGATATACTCTCCGTTCCCTCGTTAGCTGACGGGCTGCAGGTGTGACCACTCCCAGGTGCCAATTGGCTGTAGCACCTGTACTGGGAAGTACGTCCCGTGGATCACTTCCCCCAACCTGAGCTTTGGGATCCGCCTCCGATGCGCTGTTTGCTCGGGTTTTCCCCCTGGTCTGCCACACACCTCCACTAGCTCCAGGTGGCGGCCGGGAGCGTCAACCAAACAGCATTCATTTCTCCTTGACAGGGCATCTGCATTTCCGGACCTGTGCTCAACAGAAAAATTAAAGTTTTGCAACTCCAAAAACCAGCGTGTAACCCGGGCATTAGTGTCCTTGGCCGTTGACATCCACCTTAAATGGTGCATGATCCGTTATCAAGGTGAACTTTCTGCCGAGGAGGTAATATCGTAGCTTGGTTAGCGCCCATTTAATTGCTAGACATTCTTTCTCCACAGTCGAATAGTTCCTTTCACGTTTTAGAAACTTACGGCTAATGTACGTCACTGGGTGTTCCTCCCCTCCCTTCACCTGGGACAGCACAGCTCCAACCCCTGATCCCGAGGCATCTGCCTGGACAACGAAAGCATCCCCAAAGCTTGGTGTACTTAGGACCGGCTCGGTGCACAAGGCTTTCTGAAGGGTTTCAAACGCTTTGTCTGCTTCAGCACTCCAGAGTACATGGTGCGGGTGGCTCTTTTGTCATTTCGTGTAGGGGGGCTGCAATGGTAGCAAAGTGAGGGATAAAACACTGATAATATCCCACCAGTCCCAGGAACGTTTTAACTTGCCGTTTCGTTGCTGGCTTCGGCGAGGTGGTAATGGCTTCCAACTTCCTGAGTTGGGGTCCCACGACGCCTCTCCCAATTGTGTAGCCAAGGTACTGTGCCTCTTCTAGACCCAGGTGGCACTTTTAGGGATTCGCCGTCAGGCCAGCTTGCCGTACACCTCCCAAGTCAGTCCTCATCTGGCTTACATCGCACGCCCACTTGGGACCGTGAATTACTACATCGTCCAAGTAGGCGCTGCATACTCACGATGAGGTCGGAGTACCTGATCCATCATCCTCTGGAAGGTGGCTGGTGCTCCATGGACTCCGAAGGGCAGGACTTTATAGTGGTACACGCCCTCCGGGGTAGAAAATCCTGTCTTTTCCTTGGCTCTTTCTGTGAGGGGAACCTGCCAGTAACCCTTGGTGAGGTCAAGAGTGGACACAAAGCGGGCTGGGCCTAGTTGCTCAATCAACTCATCCACTCTCGGCATAGGGTAGGCGTCAAATTTTGAGATTTCATTTACTTTCCTAAAATCGTTGCAGAATCTCTCAGTGCCGTCGGTTTGGGGATTCGCCCTATGGGGCTTGACCAGGCACTATGAGATTCCTCAATAATTCCCATTTCCAACATCTTTCTCACCTCTTCTTGGATGGTCTTCCTCTTTGCCTCTGGGATGCGATAGGGCCGCAGCCTCACCTTCTTTCCTGGCTCGGTGATTATGTCATGTTGGATGACATGGGTGCGTCCCGGAAGGTCGGAGAACACATCTTGGAATTGACTGGTTAGCTCGAACATGTCTTGCGGTGGGCCGGCCCCAACTGGGGGCCTAGAGGTACCTGTGAAGCAACAGGATCGGGGACTTCGACAGTGAATGTTGTTAGCGGAACAGTCAGGGGCGTGCCATTTCTTCAGCAGATTAATGTGATAAAGTTGGCAGGGTTTCCTTCTCCCAGGTTGTCTCACCTTGTAGTTGACCTCGCTCACCTTTTCGACCACTTCAAAGGGCCCATGCCACTTGGCAAGGAACTTGCATTCGGCCGTTGGCACCAGGACCAGTACAAACTCTCCGGGCTGGAACTCCCGCACTTGAGCTTTTCGGTTATAGATTCGGGCTTGAGCCCGTTGCGCTTGCTGCATATGCTCCCGCACTATAGGCCATATTTTACCCATCCTGTCTTGCATCTGGTCCACGTACTCAATCATAGAGCGGTGGGGTGATGGCTGTTGTTCCCAAGCTTCTTTAGCCAGATCCAGCAGGCCTCTGGGTTTCCGTCATCCAGCAGCACAATCGGCGAAAACCCTGTGGAAGCTTGGGGAACTTCTCGGATTGAAAACAAGACAAAGGGGATTAATTGGTCCCAGTTTTTTCCCATCGGCATCAATAGTCTTTCGCAACATTTGTTTTAGGGTCTTATTGAAGCGTTCCACCAGGCCATCCGTCTGCGGGTGGTACACTGAGGTTCTTATTTGGCTCACCTTCAACAACTTGCACATCTCCTTCATTACCCGGGACATGAAGCAGGTTCCCTGGTCCGTAAGGACCTCTTTTACTATGCCTACTCGACTACACAGAAGGAATAGTTCTTTGGCGACCGCCTTAGCACTTGCGGTGCGTAACGGGACTGCCTCTGGGTAGCGGGTGGCATAGTCCATGATGACCAGGATGTAACGATGTCCCCTACTGGACTTCGGCAGGGGTCCTACAATATCCATGGCCACTCTCTGGAAGGGAACATCAATTAAAGGTAACGGGATCAAGGGATTGTGATATTGTATCTTTGTCGCGGTCTTCTGGCACTCCCGGCAGCTTCTGCAGTAATCCTGGACAGCCCTCTTCACGCCTGGCCAGTAGAAGCGGCCCAGGATTCTGTCATAGGTTTTCTCTACTCCCAGATGAGCTCCCAACAGGTGTGAATGGGCCAAGTACAACACTTTTGGCACATAGCGTGTAGGGACCAACAACTGTTCAACAACGAGTTCCCCTAGCTTAGCTACCCTATACAGGAGTCCATTCTTCACTGAAAAATGGGGGAAGGGGATAACACTCACCCCTTCTGCAGGATTCCCCTCGATCACAGTCAGGTTCTGTCTGGCTTGTTCAAGGTTGGGGTCTTCCAACTGTGCAGTCCCAAACTGTCCTGGGCTGACGCATTTTCCTCTTCGCCAGGGGAACTCAGAAAACACTTCGGTTGATGAGGCCTCAGTCGGTGGTGGGTCTTCCCTTGCTGGGGCCGGGGCTTCCTCGTCCGTCTGCTCTGCTGATGAACCAGTCGGGCTAGATGGTGCTGCACAAGCATGTAGCAACTTGGTATTCTGGGTGCTCCGAGGTCTGTTTTTAGGTTTTCTCCTGTTGCTGGTCATCCTATTGGCCCACAGCCGCCAGAATATGGGGCAGTCTCGACCAATCAGCATTGGTACTGGCAAATTTTCTACCACTCCCGCCATGACTTCAAAAGTTCCCCTTGTGGTCTGAACCTTAATGTGGGTGGTGGGATAATTCCTCGAATCCCCATGGACACAGGAGACTGGGATAGGGGGCCCCCGGGGGCCAGTTGTCAGCCCGGGTCGTAAGAGCGTGACAGCACTCCCCGAGTCCAGTAGGGCTTCTGCATCCTCGTCGCCTATTCTGACGGGAAGTTTTGGGGCCCTTGCACCCTCATGGGCCCAGCAAGTGGTTAGGTAGCTGCCGGCCTTCTGTTGTGGATCAGATGAGCCTGCCGTCGGCATCAAGACGTCATTCACCGGACAATTCAAAGCCAAGTGGCCCTCTTGGCCACAGTTGAAGCACTTTCGGCGGTCCGGATTCACGAGGGGTCGACCCTGTCCCACCTTTGGAATCTGGCGGAGTAGCGGCGGGGGTGTCACGGGGTCCTTAGTCCACCTGGGATTGTTTCGCTCGTGTCGACTGCTCCGCATCAGCTCCACGGTGACCTGGTGGTTTTCCAATACATCTACTAGATCATCCACCGTCTTTGGGCTGCTTTGGGAGGCATGTAGTTTGGCATCCCTGGGTAGTGCTCTAACACAATGGTCCATCACAACTCGGTCCAGGGCTGAAGGTCCGGCTCCCGTGGTTAACCAACTGCGTGTCAGTCGCATCAGGGTTGCAACCCCCGGCCGTACGGGGGCAGTAGCATCATATGTCCAGGAGTGGAACTGTTGGGCCCTGGTCTGGAGGTTGTGTCCATAATGGGCTAAGATGGTGGCTTTTAACACATAATTATTTACTTCGGAGGGGCCGAGGTCCCGACAGGCCTTTTGTGCATCACCTGTTAAAACGGGCTAGTAGCCCGGCCCACTCTGCTGGAGGCCACCTCTCTCTCTCCCGTTCTCTCAAAAACACTTAG
>CM070096.1:20128766-20136266 GCA_036178185.1 Liparis tanakae
CTCTCTCTTTCTCTAATTTCTCTATTTTTGTTTTCCCCCACCGTAAACGTTAAAAATTTTAATTGAAAATAGAGTGACGTAGTGTTGATGCTGCCCCCAGTTTTAATAGATAATAATAGAAGTAAAGAATTATTATTGTCTTGATTATAACTGAATAATGTACATTAGTGTAAAGGTAAAGACAGAACTTCCATGATAACACTTCATTATTCTGTCAGGGAATTTAACTTTAGATTCAATTCAGTTCGCCACGCAAAAGAAAAAGTTTTAACTACTTTAATTCATTTAGTTTTATTATTTAAATCTAAACCTCATGGTTGCTGTGAAGTTCTTAGCATTGTGATAATAGTAGTACTATTATTTATTACTATAAATAAGATATATAATAAGATTATAAGATGATGAACCACAATTAAATTAAAGGGTTTTCAGCTTCATGCTGTAAAACAACATGAATGTGTCTCACCCTAAATAACTATTTTTCTTTATTTATTTCCATTTTTACGTCTGAATTTGAGGAAACCGTCTGGACTACATTACCCAGAGTTCACCTGGTTACTCGGAGAGACCTCTCCTCCAGTTTCTGTAGATGGAGCTCTCTTCTTCTGTTGGAACCAGCTCTCTGTGTGTGTGTGTGTGTGTGTGTGTGTGTGTGTGTGTGTGTGTGTGTGTGTGTGTGTGTGTGTGTGTGTGTGTGTGTGTGTGTGTGTGTGTGTGTGATAGAGGAAATGAGAGAAAGGTGACGCCGCATTTCCAGTCCCACTTTAACCTTTATTAACTCTCTTATTAAATATAGACACAACTGGGACTCTCTTAATAATGCCAACCATACTGTGTGTGTGTGTGTGTGTGTGTGTGTGCGTGCGTGTGTGTGTGTCTCTAATGTTGCTCAAAGTGTGAGTCGCTGTCGGTAAGAGCATCAGCTAAACGCCTCAAATGTCAATGTAAATGTGTGTGCGCATGTGTGTGTGTGTGTGTGTGTGTGTGTGTGTGTATGCACGCATGTGTGTGCGCGCATGTGTGTGTGTGTGTGTGTGTATAAAGCTTCTCCATGGCAGCAGCTATCACGGATTGAGTGAGCGGGATGCCATTCCAGACAATCTGCGCCCCGTTAAGCCGGTTACGCAATCAAATTAACGGTCGGATGGTTACTACACACACACACACACACACACACACACACACACAGTATATATAAATATACACGCACACACACACGCACGCTTGGGATTTGTCAAGTTAGAAGCAGAAAGTTCATTTCCGTCGGCTCAAATAACACACACGCACACACACACCATCACACACACACCATCACACACACACCATCACACACACCATCACACACGCACACACACACCATCACACAGACACCATCACACACACACACAGACAGACACCATCACACACACACACACAGACACACACACAGACACCATCTCACACACACACACAGACACCATCACACACACACACACACAGACACCATCACACACACACACACAGACACACACACAGACACCATCTCACACACACACACAGACACCATCACACACACACACACAGACACACACACAGACACCATCTCACACACACACACAGACACCATCACACACACACACACACAGACACCATCACACACACACACACACACACACAGACACCATCACACACACACAGACACCATCACATACACACACACACACACAGACACCATCACACACACACACACAGACACACACAGACACCATCTCACACACACACACACACACACACACAGACACCATCACACACACACACATACACACAGACACACACACACAATCACACACAGACACAATCACAGACACACACACACACAATCATAGAGACACACACACACAAAATCATAGAGACACACACAATCACACACAGACACACACACAATCAGACACAATCACAGACACACACACAATCACAGAGACACACAGACACAATCACAGAGACACACACACACAGACACAATCACAGACACACACACACACACCTGTCAAAGATCATTGAGTGGCTTTAGCTTACTTTCTTTTAAAGTATTTAATTATCATGTCATCACACACACACACACTCACACTCAAACATACACACACACAAACACGCGCACACACACTCACACTAGCGCTCTCTCTCTCTCACTGTGACACATCCATCACTGCTATAAACTCGATCAGCGCCAACTTCTCCTTTTCAAGCCCAACCGCCTCAACTCAGTTACCGTGTCATCTTATATATATTATACATATAACATATATATATATATTATATATATGTATATATGTATACATATCATATATTATTTATATTATGTACATATATAACATATATAATATTATATATTTAATATTATGTATATAATATATATATATGTGTGTGTGTGTGTGAAACCAGAAAGCACTTAGGGAAGGGAAGGCGACAACAGGTGTAAGTAATCCAAGAAATGTCACGCATCCTGTGGACGGTCCACACACTGCATCGGGGGGGGGGGTTGGACTGTTCCATGACGTTGGACTGTTCCAATGGATGTCCTTTATTACTCCTGATGACTTTTCACAATGCTTCATGAATTACTGTGTATATGCGTGTGTGCATGTACGTGTGCGTGTGTGTGTGTGTGTGTGCGTGTGCGTGTGTGGGTGTGTGTGTGCACTCAGGGGGTCTCAAGTTACGTGTCCTCGGAGGTTCTCCATTAAAGCCATCACTGCGTTCACATTCTTAACTTAAATATTATAATCTTAATTTAAACACATTAAAAAATATTATCATCAAAATAAATGAAATGAGTTCACTACACGTAATCGATCAAACCGATATTAAACTGTCATAATTCAAGTAATAAATCTGATGACTGAAATATTTTAATCCCAATACGATATGACGCAACACCACATCGCTGTGATCACAAAGTGCTTCTGATCAGATTATCAATCAGATCAATAACAGGTATCAGGTTCCCGATCAATAACAGGTATCAGGTTCCCGATCAATAACAGGTATCAGGTTCCCGATCAATAAGAAATATCAGGTTCCCGATCAATAACAGGTATCAGGTTCCCGATCAATAAGAGGTATCAGAGTGAGTTGGTCATGTGACTGGAGGCCAGGACACCTGATGGGAACACTGGGTGGAAGGTTACAGCTGTGCGTGTGTGTGTGTGTGTGTGTGTGTGTGTGTGTGTGTGTGTGTGTGTATGTGTGTGTATGTGTGTGTATGTGTGTGTGTGTGTGTGTGTGTGTGTGTGTGTGTGTGTGTGTGTGTGTGTGGAGGGGGGGGGGTTCCCGCTTCCCATCCCAATTTGGATGCCCCTCCCTGTCCCCCACACACACACACACACACACACACCAGTTGGTCTCTCCCGAGTCTCTCTCTCCGGCTGCACACCGCCGCCGCCCGCCGCTCCCCGAGCCTCGTGATGACGCGGCGCTTGGCGCCGGAGGCGGGGCGGGCGAGGTGTGTGCGCCTGGTGGGGGCGCTGAGGAGCCGGCTGGACGCCCTGCGGCGCCACCTGGAGGGGCGGCGCCGGGCGCCAAGCGGCCGCGGACCCCCGAGCCCGAGGTCGCCCGTGAGTAGTCACGAGTGTGTGACCGGGTCTACTGGTGTGTGTGTGTGTGTGTGTGAGTGTGTGTGTGTGTGTGTGTGTGTGTGTGTGTGTGTGTGTGTGTGTGTGTGTGTGTGTGTGTGTGTGTGTGTGTGTGTGTGTGTGTGTGTGTGTGTGTGTATGTGTGTGTGTGTGTGTGTGCTGGTTTGGACTGGTTGGCATTGAGATCCGGCTGCAGCTGAAGCCTCCTGGTCTCTGCTGGTTCTGGTTCTGATTCTGGTCCTGTTCCTGGTTCTGGTCCTGGTCTGGAGTCACACACTAGAGCTGCACCACCAGGGGGCTCCTCTGGTTGTATAGAAGTCTGAGCTTCATGTGTTAGAGTTCCATTCTCTCTCCTGACCACCAGGGGGCTCCTCTGGTTGTATAGAAGTCTATATTTCATGAGTTAGAGCTGCATTCTCTCTCCTGACCACCAGGGGGCGACTCTTTGTCTCAGTCTCTAGTCTCCAGTCTTCTTCTATACATGATGATGTCATCATTTATACTTTAGGGTCATTTAGCGCCAACAGGCCATGAAGCAGGGGGCGCTTTGGGGGCGGGGCTTAAGGTGATTGACAGGCCTCTAGGCCCCTCCTCCTCCACCCATATATGGTCTCTTCCTGTCAGGAGGACCTCCTCATGAATATCTGACTCATTTCATAACATCGACCTCTCTCCAGAGAGCTTCACCATTGCATTCTGGGTAATGAGGGTTCGGGATTTTATTCCTAGAAAGACGAGAAGGAAATCTCTCTCTCTCTCTTTTTATCTGTTGTTTATTAAAGTAGAAAAAAGACTCAAACTAAATCAGTCCTCGTGTCCACGATCAATCAAATGTCCAAGATTGTTCAGATTTTATTTAAACATAATGAAGATAATTCAATTTACTGATCGAATGGGAAAAACAGTTTGTTTGTTTGTTTGTTTGTTTGTTGGTGTTTTCTATCAACTGTAAACAATTCAGATGGAATTAGAACACTCACAATAACAAGGTGAGAGAGGCAGGTGAAGTGTGTGTAGTGTGTGTGTGTGTGTTTATGTGTTTGTGTGTGTGTGTGTGTCTGTGTGTTTATGTGTTTGTGTGTGTGTGTGTGTGTTTATGTGTATGTGTGTGTGTGTGTGTATGTGTGTGTGTGTGTTTATGTGTGTGTGTGTGTGTGTGTGTGCGTGCGCTCAGAGCACAGGTGGAGTTTCTATCCGTGTGATTAAGAGGTGCTACATGAGCATCCTGTCGATTCGGCTCTGAGCTTCCATCTGTGGTCTGAGTCACACACAAACACACACACACACATATACACACACACACACACATACACACACACACACACATAAACACACACACACGCACACACATCATTCCTGAGCTCCTTGTCTTCTCAAACATGTCATCTCATTTTCTCAGACGGTCAGCAGCATCCCGAGTGTGTGTGCTGCGTGTGTTAAGTGTGTGTGTGTGCGTGTGTGTGTGTGTTGTTTCTTTGTCAAGTCTTCTAAAGTGTTTCGTCGTGACTTATCGGTTCATTTAATTCATTCAAAGTCTTCTGCTCCACAATCTGATCCGTCCCACGAGGAGGAGAGAGAGGGGGGGGGAGAGAGAGAGAAAGAGAGAGAGGGGGAGAAAGAGAGAGAGGGGGGAAGAGAGAGGTGCAAAGCACTGAGTAGAGGTGACAACGTTCAAATAAAGATAGAAAAGGCGAGAAAATAGGAGGGAGGGAGGGAGGGAGGAGGAGATGTCTCTGAGAGAGAGGGATACAGAGAGAAAGAGAGAGAGAGAGGGAGAGAGAGGGAGAGCTCCGCCGGCTCCATCCTGCTCCTCTCAGTCGACTCAGCAGCATGTTAGCGCCACAGAGCCTGAGCCGCCGCCGGGACTACAGGACCCACAATGCACTTGGCCAGCCGGCGTCCAGCCGCTCGCCCACCTGGGAAACACAGGTAGGTACGGAAGGAGAGGGGGGGGGCGCAGTGGACAGAGGGGGGGCGGGGGGCGAGAGGAGGAGGGAGTGCAGAGCAGAGAGGATCATGGGGGATGTGTCACACCGACGGGAGCGTTAGTCACTCGGCTGTGTAGGTGTGCGTGCTTGTGTGTGTATGTGTGTGAGTGTGTGTGTGTGTGTGTGTGTGTGTGAGTGTGCGTGTGTGTGTGTGTTCTCACACCGGTAGCGTGGCGGCTGTGGCTCTCACCTGCTGCTTCACAAACTACATTTCCCAGAATACCCGTTCAAGAAAGAAGTAACACACCCGGACAGCGTGGCTCAACTCGCTCCATCAGCTGTTGTTGTTGTTGTTGTTGTTGTTGTTGTTGTTGACTGTAGAAACACATGCGTCTGTGGCTCGCTGCCTGCAAAGCATTCTGGTTTATTGAGGCTAAAAATAAGTCTTGAATTTAGATTAAAGTTTCTAAGTCATCATTTAACATTAATGTGTGTGTGCGTGTGTGCGTGTGTGTGTGTGTGTGTGTGTGTGTGTGTGTGTGTGTGTGTGACAGGATGACGTGCCGATCCAGGAGATCAGCATCACTCACCTGGTGAAGGAGGGATCGGAGAAGGCCGACCCGCGACAGTTCGAGCTCCGCAAAGTCCTCGGACAAGGCTCCTTCGGCAAGGTGTGTGTGTGTGTGTGTGTGAGTGCGTGTGTGTGTGGTGTGTGTGTGCGTGTGTGTGGTGTGTGAGTGTGTGTGGTGTGTGTGTGTGTGTGGTGTGTGTGTGCGTGTGTGTGTGGTGAGTGTGTGTGTGTGGTGTGTGTGTGTGTGTGTGTGTGAGTGTGTCAGTGTGTGAGTGTGTCAGTGTGTGTGTGTCATTCAAATGTCCTCAGTATTTTTCTTTTTGAGGCCCGATGCCCTTCAGCGCCCTCCAGCTTGATTGTGTGTGTGTGTGTGTGTGTGTGTGTGTGTGTGTGTGTGTGTGTGTGTGTGTGTGTGTGTTTAGGTGTTTCTGGTGAGGAAAGTCACGGGGCCGGACGCCGGTCAGCTATATGCCATGAAAGTCCTGAAGAAAGCAACACTGAAAGGTAGTCTTCTTCTTCTTCTTCTTCTTCTTCTTCTTCTTCTTGAGGTGAAGAAGTAAAGGCACCGCCCCCTGGTGGTGTCGAGAGATACTACACACTCCTTTTTTTCCTCTCTCCTCTTCCTCTCTCCTCTCTCCTCTTCCTCTCTCCTCTCTCCTCTTCTTCTCTCCTCGTCTCTCCAACCAAAATAGAAGGAAAAAGGGAGGCAGTTTTATTTTTGGCGTCTTCACTGAAGTTCTTTATCTGATGATTTATGTGTGTGTGTGTGTGTGTGTGTGTGTGTGTGTGTGTGTGTGTGTGTGTGTGTGTGTTTCCAGTACGTGACCGTGTCCGGACTAAGATGGAGAGAGACATCCTGGTGGAGGTCAACCATCCCTTCATCGTCAAGCTGCACTACGGTGAGTCAACCTCCTCCGTGTGAGTCACCAGAGGGGGCGGGGCTTAGAGAGGGGGGGGGGGGGGGGGCAGGGGGGGACGACTTCTCAAAGCTCATCGGGGTTTCTCTTCCTCTTCCTCAGCGTTTCAGACGGAGGGGAAGCTCTACCTGATCCTGGACTTCCTCAGAGGAGGAGACCTCTTCACCCGCCTCTCCAAGGAGGTAGAGAGAGAGAGAGAGAGAGAGAGAGAGAGAGAGAGAGAGAGAGAGAGAGAGAGAGAGAGAGAGAGAGAGAGAAAGAGATTGTGATCTATTGTGCCTTTAATAAACGTTGTTGTTGTTGTTGTTGTTGTTTGTTGCAGGTGATGTTCACGGAGGAGGACGTGAAGTTCTACCTGGCCGAGCTGGCTCTGGCCCTCGATCACCTTCACGGCCTGGGCATCATCTACAGGGACCTGAAGCCAGAGAAGTAGGAACACACACACACACACACACACACACACACACACACAC
>CM070096.1:20138766-20163766 GCA_036178185.1 Liparis tanakae
ACGCTGCACTCACCTCACCGGAAACACCACAGTCACAGACCTTCAAAATAAGAGCGCCGTTAGAAGATCTGAGGTCTGGGTCGGTGGCGCCCCTGACCTCAGATGATGTTCTGATGATGTCCCCTCTGACGTCCCCTCTGACGTCCCCTCTGATGTCCCCTCTGATGTCCCCTATGATGTCCCCTCTGATGTAACCTCTGACGTCCCCTCTGACGTCCCCTATGATGTCCCCTCTGATGTAACCTCTGATGTCCCCTCTGACGTCCCCTCTGATGTAACCTCTGATGTCCCCTCTGATGTAACCTCTGATGTCCCCTCTGACGTCCCCTCTGATGTAACCTCTGATGTCCCCTCTGATGTCCCCTCTGATGTAACCTCTGATGTCCCCTCGGTGTCTCCGCATGCAGCAGCTCTACAGGAACCACTTCTCGGAGGCCTACGAGATCAAGGAGGACGTCGGCGTCGGCTCGTACTCCATCTGCAAGCGCGCCGTGCACAAAGGGACCGGCATGGAGTACGCGGTCAAGGTACCGGCCGCGAAGATGAAGATGAAGACGAAGAGTCGACGCGTTTTATCTCCAGCTTTCACGTGAACAACGTTTTTCTTTACAGATCATCAGCAAGTCAAAGAAAGACCCGACGGAGGAGGTGAAGATCCTGCTGAGATACGGACAACACCCCAACATCATCACCCTGAAGGACGTGAGTCACCTTCAACTGAGTTTTATTCTGAAAATCTTAACTAAGCTGCCGTTTTATTCTGAAAATATTGATTAAGCTGCTGTTTTATTCTGAAAATATTGATTACGCTGTTGTTTTATTCTGAAAATATTGATAGAACTATTGTTTTATTCTGAACATATTAATTGAGCTGCTGTTTTATTCTGATAATATTGATTGAGCTGCTCTTTTATTCTGAAATTATTGATTTAGCCACGGTTTTATTCTGAAAATCTTGATAGAACTATTGTCTTATTCTGAAAATATTAATTGAGCTGCTGTTTTATTCTGAAAATATTAATTGAGCCGCGGTTTTATTCTGAAAATATTGATTTAGCTGCGGTTTTATTCTGAAAATCCACCCCTGTGTTTCTACGCAGAAGGGGGGGGGGGTAACTTTTTTATACGTAATATAGTTTTAGTTTAATTTTCTACGTTTTTATGCTGCTGTAAAAACTTTTTATTTCCATACACGGGATCAATAAAGTTAAATTAAATCCTGATATTACCGATTCATCAACATCAGTCATTGGGTGAGTCAACCGGTCGATGTGATTGGTCCACGGTGTGACTTTAAAATAGCCTGCTGCTTCTTTAACTCACATTAAGTCACTTTGTTCTCCCTTTGGTCTCGTTTTTCAAAATAAAAGCCCCATCCCTCTCTGGAAACAGAGCCGTAACGACTAAAGAACCAGAACCCCCCCCCCTCCCCGATCGATCGATTGGTCCACTGAGCCTCCTCCGTGTCCCCAGGTGTACGACGACGGCCGCTCGGTGTTCGTGGTGACGGAGCTGATGAAAGGTGGAGAACTGCTCGACAAGATCCTGAGGCAGAAGTTCTTCTCCGAGCGAGAAGCGAGCGCCGTCCTGTACACCATCACCAAGACGGTGGAGTACCTGCACGTCCAGGGGGTAGGTCCCAGACCCCCACCCAGACCCCCACCCAGACCCCCACTCAGACCCCCACCCAGACCCCCACTCAGACCCCCACTCAGACCCCCACCCAGACCCCCACCTAGACCCCCACTCAGACCCCCACCCAGACCCCCACCTAGACCCCCACTCAGACCCCACCCAGACCCCCACTCAGACCCCCACCCAGACCCCCCCTCAGACCCCCACCCAGACCCCCACTCAGACCCCCACCCAGACCCCCACCCGGTCTACACCCGTTCTCCCCGTGATGCTTTTATTGTGAAACGTGTGACACTGAAACAGGAAGCTGGAGATGTGAAACAGGAAGCTGCTGCAGCTTCTTCTCCCCTCGTCCCTGTTGCCCTGAAGACGTTTCGTTCCTCTCAAAGTAAATGATTTGTTTTGCTTCCTTCAAAATAAGAGCGTGGGTTCTACTTCCTGTCCCAGGTGGTGCACCGGGACCTGAAGCCCAGCAACATCCTGTACGTGGACGAGAGCGGCAACGCCGAGTCGATCCGGATCTGTGACTTCGGCTTCGCCAAACAGCTGAGGGCCGACAACGGGCTCCTCATGACGCCCTGCTACACCGCCAACTTCGTGGCCCCCGAGGTTAGAACAACAACAACAACAACAATATGTTTTATGTGTGCTTTAAAGGGCACAACAACATCCAATCCTCCCTCCTCTTCCTCCCTCCTCCTCCTCCTCCTCCTCCTCCTCCTCCTCCTCATCCCCCTACTCCTTCCTCCCCCCCCTCCTCCTCCTCTTCCTCTGACCTGTGTGTGTTCCAGGTGTTGAAGAAACAGGGCTACGATGCCGCCTGTGACATCTGGAGTCTGGGAGTCCTGCTGTACACCATGCTGACGGGGTACATGTTCATGATATTATTAATATAATATAATTTATAAATATAATATAACATTAATAGAATAAATGGAATATAATATTAATTATATTATTATTATATAACATTTATAATATAACATAACATTAATAATATTAATATAATATGAATATAATATACCATTTATAATTATAATACAATATAATATACTATTTATAATATAACATTATTACTATAATATAACATTAATAATATTAATATAATATACCATTTATAATATAATATTAATATAATATTAATAATATTAATGTGATATAACATTAATAATATAATATAACATTTATAATATAATGTAATATAACTTTTATAATATAATATAACAGTAATATAACTATTAATATTAATATAGTATTAATGTAATATAACATTAATAATATAATATAACATTAATTATATTAATACAATATATTAATATTATATTATATAACATTATTAATATCATATAACATTATTAATATAATATAATATTTATAATATTTATATAATATAATATTAATAATATCGTATAATATAACATTTATAGTATAACAGCGTTAATGAGTGCGTTGTCTCCCAGCTTCACGCCCTTCGCCAACGGGCCCGAGGACACGCCGGAGGAGATCCTCGCTCGCATCGGGAGCGGAAAGTTCTCCCTGAGTGGAGGATACTGGACCTCAGTGTCTGTGGAGGCCAAGGTACACACACACACACACACACACACGTATATACACACACAGAGACACACACACATACATATATATACACACATACACACGTATATACACACAGAGAGACATACACACACATTCTTACATACACACACTGGACCTCTTGTGACCTTTGACCCTCATACATACATTAACATACACACACACAGGACACCTTGTGACCCCATGTGACCTCTGACCCTGTGTGACCTCTGACCCCGTCTGACCTCATGTGACCTCTGACCCCGCTCAGGACCTTGTGTCCAAGATGCTCCACGTGGACCCCCACCGGCGGCTGACGGCGGGTCAGGTCCTCCGGCACCCTTGGGTGACGCACCGGGACCAGCTGCCCAAATACACCCTGAACCGGCAGGACGCGCCCCACCTGGCCAAGGTGAGACACACACACACACACAGTGAGCTCCAGCTGATCAGGAGTATTGATCGGGCTCTGATCGTCTCCTCAGGGTGCGATGGCCGCCACGTACTCGGCCCTCAACAGGAACGTGCCCCCGGTGCTGGAGCCGGTGGGCTGCTCCACGCTGGCCCAGCGGAGGGGCCTGAAGAAGATCACCTCCACCGCCCTGTGACCTGTGACCTCTGACCTCTCTCTGACCTCCCGCCGGACACCTCCTCCTCCTCTTCCTCCTCCTCCGGACCGGAGGGGACAGACTACTGATGTAACCGCTAACGCCAAATAGGAACACAGAGAGCCCCCCCCCCCCCCCATGCCCCGTCCCCTCTTGCCCCGCCCCCTGCACCTCAACGGACCCTTCTGATTGGCCGGTCCCTCCTCTCAGCGTCAGACAATCAGCGCTAGGCCCCGTCGCCCCCGGAGACGAGCGCCCGGTGTATTTATAATCCGAGCATAGGAATAATCTCCCGTGAGCATTTAAAGGGCCGGCGTCGCTAAAACGAAAAAGAACAAACAGATTCTGACGTCTGTTTTATTTTTATTATTTTTTTAAAGCTGCGTTTTTTATTTTTCGCTTGTTTCCCTTCCTTATCTGGCACTTATACACAATATACCACTGAGTACTAAGTAGCAGTAAAACATGTGTACTTCCATAACTTCATGTATATGTAGTATTTAAATATTTACTAAACATCTCATACAGGAGAGGAAGTACCTCCGGGATTCGAGACACTTTGCACAACAAACACACACGAGGCACATATTGTTTTTTATGGGTGGGGGGGGGGGGGGGGCTTCCTGTTTCCACAACAACGGGCCGGTCTGATGGGAATCGAACCGCCGGCTCTGAATGCAGCAGATGGAGCAGAAATGTAAATAAATATTCATGTAAGAGAAACTCAGGGTTCTACGATCAAGACAAGACATGTGTAGAAATATGTATATATATATATAGATATATATATGTGTATATATATATATACATATATAAATGTATATATATAAATATATATATATGTATAAATGTATGTATATATATATGTGTTTATATAAATATGTACATATATGTATATATATATATTATATTTATATATGTATATATATTCATATATATATATATATATATATGTGTGTATATATATATCTATATGTGTGTGTGTGTGTGTCTAGGAGAGAGCTGTTTTTCGGTGAACTGGCCCTTTAATTCCAACACAACGCCCTTCAGACTTGTTGTTGTTGTTGTTTTTGTTGTGGTCCTCACTGACTGAAGACAATCAATAAATACAAACGTTTCTCTCCTCAGACGATTAAAATAAAACTTCCTGTCGTCTGAACGTCTGTCAACTCAAAAGGGATTTTATAAATATGAAATATATTCAGTATATACATTTACACATATGTATATATATATATATATATATATATATATATATGTATATGTATATATAAACATGTTGTTTGCCTCGTCTATGTACAGCTCTGGGATAAAGGAATGTAAAAGGATTTTGTTTTTCTGTAATTATGAACTTGGGAATAGCTGTGTCTTCTCTTTCTTCTCCTCTTTCATCCTCCTCTTTCTCTCCTCCTCCACCTCTTATTCACTCTTCCTCCACCTCTTCCTCTGCTTCCTCTTCTCTCCTCCTTTTCCTTCTGCTGCTACTCCATCTCTCTGTTTTTCAGAGTTGGACTTTCTATTAAAAACAATAAAAAGTTAAATATAGTTATTTCGCCTCATTGAATAAAAACATAAAAATTACATTATTGTTTGATTTTATAAATCATTGTTTTCACATTTTAATTTAAATAATTTAATTAATATGTTACCAAAACAAAAGTTAGTTTTTTTGAATAAACGGGACTGAAATTAATTATTTTACCAATATTTAATTATTTATTTATTTAAATTCCAAAGTGATTTAGTCAAACTTCTTGTATTCTGACTTTATAAACCACGTACATTATATTAAAAAAATAAAAAATTCAAAGAAGGAACTTAAATGTTGAGGTGGAGTCAAATAAAGACACAACTACCTGGATCACTGGGTTTTATTTTCCATCCATTTTACTACAAATCACATAAACTTTTATGTTTTTAATGTTCTAAATCATCAAAGAACACATCGCGCTACTTTGTGCAGTAAAAATGTATCAAACTCTGAGTTATGTTGCTTTAAAAGAAATAAACACCAGAACACAAAATCATTAAACTGACGTTTAACCACCTGAAGTTCAAAGAGACTCACGTCGTCTTAAAAAGGTTTCAAAATAAAACTCGTTAAATAATAATCATGATACTGGCGTGGCTATTTTGGGCTAAAAGAAAATTCTTCCGCCAACATAGAAACACTAAACGGGAGGCTGGTGACACATCATCATATTCACACGGATGTGAAATAAACCTGTTCATTGTTCTTGGCCGTTTCTCAATTCAAAGTACACGACTTGCAGACTTGTGTTCTTTTGGAGTCTGGTCTCGGGAGCCCAGACTCCGGAGGACGGGAGGACGGTCTTTCTGCGATTGGACCAGCAGCTTATTTGATGACGTCACCACATCAGCTGTTCTTGCTCCTGAGTTTATTCTAATTATTCAGTGTAAATTATTTTTTACAGTTGAATAAACAAAACAACATAAAATGACATTCCGTGACTCAACAACAGTAGTATTTATAAAAAGTCATCTGTCAGTTGTTTATTTTCTCCTCCGCTATTGTTTCCGGTTGCTGGTGAAATGCATTGTGGGATATATGCTGGCCAGAGTACGCACGAGTCTCCTGTGATACATCCTGGGTAAAGTGGGAGGATCAAGTCACATCCGGGCATTTTGACCGTGAAGAGAGAGAAGCGAACTTTGAATTGGAACATGAACTCGGGCTGAGACTGATGACGTTTCACGAGTCCACGAGGACACAAGTAGAGGAAAGGACACAAGTACGCATATTGAGAAACGGCCCTTGGGAGAAGGAAGGAGGACGCGAAGAGTTTCAGAATAAAAGCTTTTGAAGAAGCAGCTCGACTCAAACACCAACGAAGAAGAAACAACCGGCGTTATGCCGCTGTTCCCCTCCGCACCACCAGAGGGCGCACGAGCGCAGCGCCGTCTCTTCCTGCGCGGCTCCAGAGGCCGGAAGTCGCTCCGGTGCGCCGTGTTTTAATTCCCCCAGAACAGAAAACAGACATCTGGGTCGTTCTGTGCGGCGCGAGCGGAACGACTTCCTCGTGTCGCCTCATCCGGGTCATGAGCTCCGCTGCGACCGTCACACGGTCACGTGACGCGGGGTCAGAGAATAGAGCGACTTCCGGCGGGAAACTGTCCGTCACATTGTCGCCGCTGCGCTCTTTGTGATGTCTGACTTCATGGTGAGTCAACGTGTTTAAATATGTAATATAGTTATTATTTAATGTCATGCATTAAACTACACCGCTTTGCTTTGTACTTCACACACGTTATAAAGTCATTAAAATCCGCGGCAACATTCTCACGCTTCAATGATTCTACTACAATAACATCTAGTATTCTGAATGACGAGTACTTCTATGTATACTTGTGTACTTGTATATATAGTTTATTTTGATGCTTATACTTTTGTGCCTTTACTCAAGAAAACATTTAAATTCAGGATATATATATATATATATATATGTAACATAAGGAGTGAATTAAAATCTCTTTATTAGTGACATAGTAAAAAAGATTACTTTAATGAAGCAGTAAAAAACAGTAGTAACTGAAATATAAATAAATATAAAGTATAACATTTTAATTGTGTGGAAAGCTAAAGCACACAAAGCTCACCGTGTGTTTCCTGCAGCCGTCCAATGAGAGCCGGGCGTCGGCGAACTGGGGCGTCGCCACCGGGATGGACCAGATAACTGTGGTGAGGATCGACGACACGCACATCGCCGAGGAGCGCTCCCACGCCGGGGGGAGGGCGAAGGCGGCGTACTACGACATGGACTACTCCATGCCCGAGGAAGAGGAGCAGGAGGAAGAGAAGGAGAAGGAGGAGGAGGGGGAGGAGGACGGCGTCTACGTCATCGAGTACTCAAACCCCGAAGAGGAGGGAGAGAGCTACCAGTTCACGATGTCCGTGGACCGGTCGCTCCCGGCGCTCAAACGTCCCGCGGCGCCCAAAAGCCTCGCGGCGGCGCCGGCGCCCGCCAAACCGTCCCGGAGGCCGAGGCAGAAGAGGAAGCGCATGGCCGAGGAAGAGGAGGAGGAGGAGGAGGAAAAGCGGCCGCTCGTGAGCAACATGTGCATCCTGGAGCTTGGCGAGCCCGACGGCGCCGCGACGGCGCTCAGCGCCGCCGGGATGCCTGCGGTGCTCGCTGTGCCCGCCGCCGGGCCGCACCTTCAAGCGGGCCTCCGGCCTGGCGGTGCACCAGAAACACCTCCACTTCCTGGAGGGCAACAAGACCTTCTACTGCACCACCTGCCGGCAGCCGGTGCGCACGCAGGCGGAGCTGGACGCGCACACCAAGCGGCACGCCAACCGCGGCGCCGCCTTCACCTGCACGCTCTGCCCGGCGCCGGCGCCCACCTTCCGCGGCTCCCGCATCGGCCTGAAGAGCCACCTGAACCGCCAGCACGCCGGCGTGGTGCCGCGCTGCCGCGTGTGCGACAGAGGCTTCGGCTCGCTGGACGCATACCTCGCCGACCAGTTCCGGCACGTCGGCGTGTCGCCGTTCTTCTGCGGCCGCTGCCGCATCTACGAGATGACGGAGCGCGGGCTGGACGTCCACGTCCGCAACCACGGCCGCAAGGAGAGGAGGAAGGAGGAGAAGGAGAGGAAGCTGAAGGAAGAGGAGGAGCTTCCTCAGGAGTCGGGAGGAAGTCGCCCGCTGACGCTCGAAGGCGACCCCGATAACTCGTCCACGGACGACTCCGACTTCTGACGGCGTTCTGGGCGTTTCGGGGTAAACGGCGACTTCCTGTCTCTTCTGGCGTCTCAGATCTGAACTCTGGACTCTTTCTGTTTGAAGGTTTTCCGTCGGTGGGTTTTAACTAACCGGTGAGGATCAAAGACGGTGTGGGTCTTCTCATTGTGCTGGATTTAAAGGAACAGTGTCCTCATTACTCAATGGACGTCCAGAGCCCAAAGAGGTCTGTGACGTTAAAGATGAAACATTTGGGGATCTCAAATTAAATAAATTGCTTTATTTAAAAAAAGAAAATGAGACCCACATTGCGTCAACGGTGTTTGTTTCTTCTTCGTTGGTGTTTGAGTCGTCTGCTGCGTGTGTGAATATCCTTCGAGCGGCGACTTCGAGCTTCTTCTTCCAAAAGCTTTTATTCTGAAACTCTTCGTGTCCTCTTTCCTTCTCCCAGGAACAACGAACAGGTTTATTTCACATGTCTCCGTGTGAATATGATGATGTGTCACCAGCCTCCCGTTTAGTGTTTATGTTGGTGAAAGAAAAAGAAAAACAGGACCCCAAAATAGCCACGCCAGTATCATGATTATTATTCAATTAGTTTTATTTTGAAACCTTTTTAAGACGACGTGAGTCTCTTTGAACTTCAGGTGGTTAAACGTCAGTTTCATGATTTTGTGTTCTGGTGTTTATTTTTTATAACTCAGAGTTTGATATATTTTTACTGCACAAAGTAGCGAGATGTGTTCTTTGATGATTTAGAACATTAAAACACATCAAAGTTTATGTAATTTGTAGTAAAAATGGATGGAAAATAAAAACCAGTGATCCAGGTAGTTGTGTCTTTATTTGACTAAACATTTAAGTTCCTTCTTTCCATCGAGGTGTTCTGCAGCGACAGGCTCCGCCCCCTGGAGGTCATGTGACCAACAGCTGCTAAACCGATGTAAAATAATTAAATTTTTTTATTTATATATATGTATATATAATGTACGTGGTATATAAAGTCAGAATACAAGAAGTTTGACTAAATCACTTTAATTAAATTAATAATTAAATATAAAATAATGAATTTCAGTCCAGTAGAACCAAACTTTTATTTTGGTAATATTAATTAAATTGTTTAAATTAAAATGTGAAAACTGATTTACATTATTTACATAGCATAGTGTATGTTGATGGTTTTATTCAATGAGTCAAATTAACTTTATTTAATTTTGTATTGTTTTTAATAGAAAGTCCAACTCTGAAAAACAGAGATGGAGTAGCAGCAGAAGGAAGGAGAGAAGAGGAAGAGGTGGAAGAAGAGGAGAGAATAAGAGGTGGAGGAGGATGAAAAAGAAGAAGACAAAGACAAATATTTACAGAAAAACAACAACAACAAGTCGTCTGATGGGCGTTATGTTGAGGGCCAGTTCACCGAAAAACTGCTCTCGCCTAGACACACACATAGATATAGCTATGTACACACATATATAATATATATCTACATATATAACTATAATATATACATATATAAATTAGGGCTGTCAGCGTTAACGCGTTAATCTATGCGATTAATTTGGCCGCGTTAACGCACTAAAATATTTTAACGTAATTAACGCAACTTTGTTTACTTCCGGTGTTCGTTGATGTTTTTGCACTTTTCTGAGTGTCAAGTCGCGTCAGTGTGTCTGACACTGTTTCCGTTTTTAAAACTATGAGTTTTCCGCGAAAATATGAAGCAGAAATCAGTTTAAACTCGTGGATTAATAAATCGGGTTTCCTCCTGCTCCTTCCTCCCGGCTGCTGCTCCACAGACACACACACATGATGTGTCCGGTGACGCGGCACGGAAAGAACTCGTCACACGAAACCTTCACCGTGATTGGTCAAACCGTTTGTCTGTCAACATTTTGTGAAAAAACAACCAATAAACACTCAGTAAATCACAAGGCCCGCCCACCTCCCAGGTGAAGCTCATTTGCAGCCTGTCAGCCAGAGAGACAGAGAACACGAGGAGGAGGAGGAGCCTCATGTAGAGATGAGATTGTTCTGGAAGGTTTGATGTAGAACACGTGGGGTTGTGTGTCATATGCAAAAGACTTTAAAAGGTGAATTATATTATATTTTTGTAAAATGTATAAAATGCCCCAGCCTCCAGAGTGACACATTTGAATGAAAGTCAGTTTCCAAAGCCACTGGTTCTGGTTCTGGTTCTGCTGTTCAGTGTTAATGACAGGTCCAATGTGTCTCTAATGCACCTTGTTTTACTAAACTGATGTTTCACTGAAGAAACAATTTATCATACACAGTATTAAATCCCTGGCTGGCCCTTTTATAGGTAGGAGCCTCTCTGAGACACAGCTGTGTGAAGGTGTCTTTAATCACTATCAAATCACTATCAAACAAGTGTCTAAAACACAAGTGTCTAAAACACACGCTGTCTGAAGGGATTACTGCTTCATTTAGAAGATTTAGTCTTTAGAAGAAAAAAAAATGATATTTGCGATTAATCGCGATTAATGAATTTCAAAATGTGCGATTAATTAGTTTTTTTTTTTAATCGATTGACAGCCCTAATATAAATATATTTATATATATATATACATACATTTATAAATATATATATACATTTATACATATATATACATACATAATAACTTTTAACATGCGTTTATAAGCTTTATATATACTTTATATATACTTCCCATAGTTATATTTAATTGAAGCTGTTCGATATAAATCTCTCTTTGATAAAATGATTTAACACACAAAGTACAAACAGTACATAAAGTGTCAACTGATACATAAAGAGGTAAACACTTGGAAATAAACATGAATATAAATAAAGTTTAGTTTCAAAATGAAAAACAAATATTTCATAATTGTATCTAAAGTAATGTGACAGATTGAGAAAGAGTTAAAGTAACAGAACTTAGTTTGTTACCCCATAAACATAATGTATATACTATATATGAAATGAAAATGAAATTAAATGTACTTTATTAATCCCCAAGGGGAAATTTGGTGACAACAGAAGCAGCCCGATAAAACTAAACACAATAGAATATAAGTATAAGAAAGAAAGAAAGTGCCAGTGCATAAAGTAAATTGTGCAAGGTGAAATATAAAATACAAAATAACATAAAATAAAAATATATATGTATATATACACAGCATATACACAATATATATGTAAATGTAAACATAAATAAAGCACTGTAAAATTAAATATAAAAAAAAAAAAAAAAAAAAATATATATATATATATATATATGGATAGTGTGCAAAATGCAAGTGTGTGTATGTGTGCAGTGCAGTCATCAGAATGTCCTTTACAAAAGAGGTCTTATCCTTTGTATTCGATTTGAATCTCATTTATATCCGTATGCTTCTGTCATGACGTTTATGAGAAACCGTAAACACAAGAACAAAAGATGAAGAAAGAAGAAGTCCATTGTCTCTGTAACATTCATCTGTAACAATAAAGCATCATGGTTTTGAATGTCTCGGCAGGCGCATGCGCAAACCGGCGGAGCGTCTCAGCGGTGACTACTCGTTTCTCTTCGCCTCTGCCCGTTCAGCCCGACCGTCGAGCGTGTTTCTGGATCCGAGAGTCGTTTCTACAGAGCGGGACGAGCGGCACCGAGGCGGGAGAAGAACATGCCCAAGAATAAAGGCGAGTGGAGGAGCTCACGCGTGTTTCCGGAGCTGATTGTCGGTTTCTGAGCGCGCCGTTCAGACGCACGCAGTAAAAACGTGACACCCGGCCGGCTAACTCTGATTAGCTCGTTTTATTTGTTTTATTTATCTTTTAATTCCTCAAATCAAGAGTATTTTACTCCGTTAGAAGCGGCTGTGTGTAACCTACTCACTAAATGTAAATTCGGCTCTGGTAATGATGAAGTTACGTAAATATTATTAACGATATAAACACTTTAGTGCCTGTTAGCTAGCTAACATGCGAGCTGACGCAGCTAGCTGGCTAGCCGCAGTTCAAACTGCACCCCGGGGTGCCGACAGGTCCGGACCCTCCATCACTTCGATGACTCCCCACCACACACAATAACCACGTGACTGGTCATTGTATTCCCTTTAAGATCTAACTTAACCATAATGTAATTTAGGTACGCTAACTAGCCGCTAGCTGACACGTTAGCTGCTCTGATCTCATTCAGATCCTTTTCTAAAGTTAAAACATACTCTAGTACAATATTAACAACGTTACTTTGAATGTTTACATAATATAAACATGTCCCATGTGACTGTCATTCTGATATATAGTATATACATTGTGTTTATGGGGTAACAAACTAAGTTATGTTACTTTAACACTTTCTCAGTCGCTCACATTACTTTAGATCAAATTATGAAATAATTGTTTTTCATTTGGAAACTCAATTTTATTTATGTATTTATTTCTAAGTGATTACCTCTTTATGTATCAGTTGATGCTTTATTTTCTGTTTATAGTTTAACAGCTTTCAATTAAACATAACTGTAAATAAATATATATAGAGCTTATGAACGCATGTTTAAAGTTATTAAAGTGGAGGAATAATTCAGATCCTTTTCATTAAGTGAGTAAAACTTCTAACACTATGTTTGAGTGTCTTAAGTATAATCAGGAAATGGTAATGTGACTTCTACTATATATTATAATTTTTATCACCTTCTGAACTATTAACTCATAATAATTTAAAGTGTCTTTTGTTTTTCTACATTAACCTAATGTTTTAACTTCTATGAACTTTTATGTACTTTCATATCTGGCGAGCTCCATCTTACAAGAACTCGATATGTTTAGTATGAATAATTTAGAATAAAACAAAATAAATGAAGGAAGGGAGCTCCAGGGTTCGTACGCTCATGGATAACCTGGAAAAGACATGGAATTTTAAAATGGTCATTTACATGGAAATGTGTTATAATCACGTGTTCATTCACGCCGAGTTTGAAATAATTTATGTTTTTTAAAGAAAGACGCTCAAAATATTAGCCGGCGTACGCTCTCAATACGCTACATTTTCTAAGTTGTTAATGTTTATACTGAGATTCCAGTTTGGTCATGGACATTTGGTTTAAAGTCCTGGAAATCCAGCGGTCACCATGTGTCAGAACCCTGGAGTTCCGACGTATGAAGACATCAGGACTTGAGGCGTGCCGTTGCTTCAGAACTGGACTCGCCTCCCGGTTCAACTTCAACACGGCCGTCAGAATGAGATGAGATGTCCTGTTGGTGAACGAGTGTAACTCTGTTTCAGGAAAGGGAGGAAAGAACCGTCGACGTGGAAAGAACGAGAATGAGTCTGAGAAGAGAGAGCTGGTGTTCAAGGAGGACGGACAGGGTGAGTTCTGGTTCTGGTTCTCCTCGGAACTGCCTGTGTGGACTCTGGTTATTCTTCGTGTCCGTAGCTGAATTAATTCTGTTCGGTTAAATTGAGCTTTCAATAGAAATGTGCTTCATTCTGTGCTGAGCATGTTACTATGAGTTTGTATTTAATTGGTTAATAATAATAATAATAACGGTGGTTGTTTTTTAGATGTAGAGATTCAGCTGTTCCTATAAATAAAATAGTTATTGATTATATTTCTGTTGGATTTAATTCCAGCTGGAACAAATATTCTGAAAACCTTGATTCCTCTCGTAATGTATTAACGGGACGCGTCTGTAGATTTCACTAAAAGTTAAACTTTTAGCTTTATTTGGAAAGAAATCCAGAGTTTCTCTCTCAAGCCTACATAATTAAATATTATTACGTGTCTGTGACAAACATTTGGTAAAGTTCATGAATGTAAGAACTCCCAACGGCCTGAAGAGCAGCTCTGCTCCTCCTCAGAATACGCTCAGGTGATCAAGATGCTGGGGAACGGCCGTCTGGAGGCCATGTGCTTCGACGGGACCAAGAGGCTCTGCCACATCAGAGGGAAGCTCCGGAAAAAGGTAGGAACACACACACACACACACGCACATCAGACACACACACACACACACATCAGACACACACCCTCACATCAGACACACAACACACTCGCATCAAACACACACGGCCAGCACACAGAAAAAAACTCCCAACAAAACGCTGTGTGTGTGTGTGTGTGTGTGTGTGTGTGTGTGTGTGTGTGTGTGTGTGTGTGTGTGTGTGTGTGTGTGTGTGTGTCCCTGTGTGTGTGTGTGTGTGTGTGTGTGTGTGTGTGTGTGTGTCTCTGGATAATCTCTCCTGTGTTGTAGGTGTGGATCAACACGTCGGACATCATCCTGGTCGGCCTGAGGGATTACCAGGTGCGTTGGTACTATACATCCCATCATGCATTGCGCTGAAGGGGAGACTCTGTATCCCTCTGCTGGCTTTATGTTGCTCTCACATCAGAATCTAATATTATATTAAGTCCTTATTTACATTGATGGTATTTTATATTAAATCAGCGTTAAAATGTTTTTTAATTGATGATCATTTTGTTTCAGAACTTTATTTCCGTTTTGACGCCGTTATTTTCAATCTCTTTAATATTTAGACATCGTGTCACGGCTTTCAGGAGGATTGTTTATAGAATAACTTTATTTAAACGTCTTTAACTTTGTTTCAGGACAACAAAGCCGACGTCATCCTGAAGTACAACGCGGACGAGGCTCGCAGCCTGAAGGCGTACGGCGAGCTGCCCGAGCACGGTGAGCTTATGAACACATGAATGACGTTATGACGCTCTGCTTATGAACACATGAATGACGTTATGACACTCTTATGAACACATGAATGACGCTCTGCTTCTGAACACATGAATGACGTTTTTCTTTTCGCAGCCAAAATCAACGAGACGGACACCTTCGGGCCCGGAGACGACGACGAGATCCAGTTTGATGACATCGGCGACGACGACGAGGACATCGATGACGTGAGACTTTAAACTCGTTATTTATATCTTCTTCTACCAAATTGAGCACGAACGCACCACGATGCAAATGCAAAATCAAAATAAGATATGTATGTATGTATATATATATATATATATATATATAATATATTTATTTTAGATACATTTATATTCAATATATATATATATATTTTTAGATATAGTTATGTTAAATATGTTTTTACTAAATGAAGGATGAATGCACCATGATGCAACTTCAAAATCGACATAACATATATATTGTATATATATTATATACATACACATACACACACATATAACTAAGAGTACTGAACTGATTATTGCATATGTACAGTGATTTAAAAAATAAAATAATTATTTCGAAGATTATTATGTAAAGGAATATAAACCGTTTAACGATCTGACCCGAGTCCATAAAGGACTGAAGTGTAACTCCTGCTCTTCTTCTCCAGATCTGAAGTTGCTGCTGGAGGTTTTACTGGACGCGACGATGATGATGATGCTTTTTTTTTTTATTAAGATCAGCCTCTGCCAACCAATACAGTTAATTAAACGTTCAATTATTCCAGTTTGTTACCACCAGCAGACGTCTTTGTTGTTGTTTTGAGGGGTGGAACGAAACAAGTACCTTTTTTTTATTTTTTTTTTTTTATTTGGGTGGAGTTAGTTGACGTGAATGAAAACGAGACCGTCATCGATATCGAGCATTCGCGATCCGCTGAGCTGATCACCAGCGTTGTGTTCAGGACATCTGGATGCACGTCTGGATGTTCACCTTTTATTTTATTTTACTTTATTTTGCTTCAAACGTCAACAAAAAACGGCCAATTTCAAATCTTTTTAGTTTTTCTTCTTCTCAATTATCAAAGAAACTTAACACCGATACCGTGACTGCACACACACACACACCATCTTTTTAACAATGTATTTATATTGATTTCACGCTGTTGTGGAATTTAGCAAAAAGTACAGAATCTCTGGGTTCGTCAATAAAAAGATAAACCATTTATTGTATGTGGGTTTTTTTTTAAACTTTTTTTTTATAGCCGAGACCATAAGAAGTTTATTATGAAAACATTTGCCTTCGGCTCCTTTTTATAATTAGTCCTGTTCATTATTCAACTAACTGTTTTTTGGGGCTCGGACCATGAAGGTGATTCTTCTCCCTGGAATGAGAAGAAGAATCTAAATGAATTCTACGGTTTCCCTCGTTTGTGTTATCTTTGAACTCTTCGCTGCGCTACAGCCTTCTCTGGAGCAGCGGTTCCCAAACCTCCCCCGACACACGCACACGCACACGCACACGCACACACTCGCTCTCCGGTAACATCCTCAGATCTCTCACAGCTCCATCTAGTCGCCACATATACCGTATACAGTGTATGTTCCTCTTCTTTGCCTCTTCTGGTCCCCTGAAGGGGGGTGGACCTCAGTTTGGGAACCTCCGCTCTAGACCTCGTGGGGCTGTGACCCTGAAACGGGAGAAAGGAAAATAAAGTGTACCGTGATGTTTACGGCTGGTTCCCAATAAAGATCTTAACTCCACTGAGCCGTATCGTGATTTACAGAGACGCTTCCCTCGCCGGCCTGGAGGGGGCGACGTCGAGTCTGAGCGGGAAGCTGAAGCTCGAGGTCGGGAAGCCGAAGCGAGCTGGTGCTATTTCTGTCTCTAGAGGGAAGACAGACGCCATCAGCTGAAGTGCCCTTGAGCAAAGTACTGAGTCCTGCTTTCACCCTACTCATGTAATTTTATTCTTTTTAAATATATTTCATTTTTACATAATTCTATATATCATGAGTTTTGAAAAAAGATTATAGATTTAGTTTTTTCTTCTTGTAATATTTTTTATATTTACTTTACACATGGGATACTATCTAGCTTTTCTTTTAATATTTATTCATATATTTTTTTAATTCATAGATGTATATTTTTTTAATATGTTTCTATATATACTCTATACATGTACATCTTTATTATACATCAGCTTTTCTTTTAATATATTTATACATATATATACTTTTTTGTAAAGATAATTATGTTATTTAAATATATAGAACAATTTTTGGCTTTTTTATTAATATATATTTTTACATGTACTCTATATTTTTGTATTACTTGTTTTTTTTCGAAACATGCACACTTTCTTTTGATATATTTTAATTTTTGATATATTTGTATGACTGCTTTTTTCTAATATACATTTTTGTTATCCTATACATGTTAATCTTAATATATATTATATATCTGTTTAATATATTTACTTTGACATTTGTTTAAATATCTATTTCTTTAACTTTTCTTTTGATATTTATTTATATATCTTTAAAGATATATATATATATATATATATATATATATATATATATAAACATCTTAGTACTCGTTGCTTTTTTCAAAAAATGCACACTATATGTATATTCTATTTTAGAAAGAATTGTATAATTTTAAAATATTTTTTTGTTATACATCTGTATATTTGTTTATATAAATATGTCTGTAAACACTTTTCTGAATTAGAAGTTCTAAGTTCGTGACACGTTCTGATGACCAAGAAGGTCAACTGGTTTTAGGAGAGTAGTTTTTATATATCATGGTTTCCAATAATTCTAATAACACATATTTAGTGTAGTTATTTTTAGAGCTTGTATGTTCCTTGGCTGTGCGTGCGCGTGCGTGTGACCGATATTGCAAGTCAACAGCAGCCTGCCTCGGTTTGTTTTAAACTATGACGTAACTCAGTCGCTGAGGGGGTTCGGGTGTGCACGTGCGCACCATCACATCCATAGAACAGCACGTGTGAGAGAGAGAGAGAGAGAGAGAGAGAGAGAGAGAGAGCACACCTTTGTAGTGACAAAAAAAGTCATGAATATTCAATTAAAAAATGTTTAATATCCTTTGACATTTATTTCATCTAAAATGTCCCGTTTTGAAATCGTTGACATACATGGATAAAAATAGAAATAACCGTATTAATTGTAATGTTACTCCGACGGTCGGTTTCCTCCGCGGGGCTACGTAGTCTCCAGCAGCTGGTTGCTAGGCGACGCATAACGGGCGTAAGCGTTTTCTTGGCGCATTAATATGTAAATTAGACAACTGTGAGTGAGGCGGCTTACAGGTTCGTAGATATGTAGTTACGCGACGAAACAAGTGATTCAATTACATTTATTCTCCTTGAGGAAATATTTGTTGTACATTTTTTTAGGGAAAACGGGAGATACATGTACATCCCCCATACTAGTTATTATAATTATTAGAATTATTTTGTTAAACGTCTAACGGTATTTCTTAAGGTAGATAGAAAGTAGACCCGGCCGTTTCTTCGCATAAACGGTCCTACCCTCCGTCCTCCCCTCCCCTCCTTCTCTCCTCTCTCCTAGCATCATATTGTCCTCCCTCCTTCTCCCTGAGTCATTGTGGAGCTCCGCCGGTGCTCCTTCAGGTTCCGGTCCTCCTCCAGGCTCCTCCAGGCTCCTCCGGGTCTCATGAACACGTTCGACGGCCGTTTGAAATGACCGACGTGGCCCCGAGCTGCGCCGACATGACAGGTGAGCTTTGACCGTGGACAGCACGACAATGGGCTGTTGTGTTGTTTACTGTTGTGTTGTTTACTGCCGTGTTGTTTACTGCTGTGCGTGTACGTGCAGGAGCACACACCTAGTTCTTCTAGGAGAGGTACGAGCCCCTGGGACTAGCTACCCATCTACATGCAGCCATGTCCTCCTGAATGTCATGGCGCGCATCGCACTTTACATGTAACACGATGACGTCACCTGCAAGAGAGGGACGGCGTCGAGCTGCCTGTAGTTTTTAAGGAGTGTTACTGCAGCACGTGACGCCTTTCAACCCGCAGTGCACACACACAACATGGCTGCGACGGACTGGCCGGAATAATATCCTTATATACACACACACACACACACACACACACACACACACACACACACACACACACACACACACACACACACACACACACACACATATATCGTTATATGTATGTATGTATGTGGATGTTTGTTGAGATGCATTCTCGGTCTGTTCTGCATATCATGTTCTTTTTGATATCCCACACATGTTGTCATCATTCCTCTTTGTGCAGCAGCTCTAACTTGTGACTCAGCTGAATTATCTTTTTGTCTTGTCATTTCTGAGTGAAGATGAAGTGCTCGGGACTTCAGATATGCATTAGCATGCCATATATAATAAGTGTGTGTGCATGTGTGTGTGTGTGTGTGTGTGTGTTTGTGCAGAGATGCTTTAATGGACAGACACATAACAGGAAGAAGGCCCAGGGCCCTGCATTGACAGCTCTCGCTGACCCCTGACCCCGGGGGCAATTTGTTAGTTGACCACTTATATATATTTATTTATATTTATAATACGGGTAGATGAAATCAAGCATTCTGATTGGTTGAGAGTGAGTCACGGGGTGTGGTATATTCAGCCCATAATGTACAGTACGGCCTGTTTACATTTACCTTAAAGGGGCGCGTTCCATATCAATGCGCACTAAAAATAAGGTTAGCTTTTGCGCGACCGTTAGTTGTCATTTCAAATAAATCCTGCGGCTCCCTTCAAAGCTACTGGGCACCAAATCCCAATGAAAGACAGCGTTGGAGTGATATCCACATTATCCTCCTGGAGACGGCACTTCAACACGGAGCCACCACAAAGAGAGAAGAGGAGGAGACGTCATCAGAGACGAAGAGGACATGAGAAATGTTTTCCACTTATGATTAATGGAGATATACAAATCAACATAAGTTAAACCAGGGCTCTCAAGTTCTGAAGACAGGCAAGCGTGACGTCACATGACCAGCGACAGGAAGTGACCCACGGCGAGCGTTGAGACGTGACGTCACATGACCAGCTACAGAAAGTGACCCACGGCGAGCGTTGAGACGTGACGTCACATGACCAGCGACAGGAAGTGACCCACGGCGAGCGTTGAGACGGGGGTCTGAGCTGGACTCCTCCACAGAGAGCGGCTCATGTTGGCGCTGCGGCACATTAAAACATTAAATAGACCAGAGTTTTTTCAGCGTGAGAAATACGATGTGTGGAGCGAGTAAGACCGAAACGCGTGAGTCTCACGCTCAATGTGTGAGACTTGAGAGCCCTGATAAGTCAGCCTTAACAACAGCCGAGTGTTAGTCTATCGAGTCCCAAGTCGCTCGTAACTAGTTTAGTAAACAGCATGTGTAGCTAACATAGACCCAGTGCCTAGGAGACATTTAATACATATTATTTTATTGAAAGTGTCCCATTGTCATTGTTGTTATTTTAAAGGCAACTTTTATAAACTGAGCAATTTTAATTAATGAGATGTTGCGAGAACTAGCTACTATCTCCCCTCCTTTAGCTAGGCTAACGAATGTAAACAATGCTGTTTGTCCGTTAGCCACACGGAGGGGACTACTTTCACACGGAGGGGACTACTTTCACACGGAGGGGACTACTTTCACACGGGGGACTACTTTCACACGGAGGGGACTACTTTCACACGGAGGGGACTACTTTCACACGGAGGGGACTACTTTCACACGGAGGGGACTACTTTCACACGGAGGGGACTACTTTCTCTCGGCTACTGAAATGCGATGCATAACTTTGGTTGGCAACAACTATTTTGTGCTGAAAGGCAGCTTATTATTTACTTACTATTTATAATGTCGCTGGTGACAGTATTATAAAAGCAATAAGGGACTCGAGGCAGTACTGTAACGTCAATAAAGTAGTATTCAAGGGTTGTAACAACACCTTGAACACATACTTTATTGACGTTAAAGTACTGCCTCTCGTCCCTTATTGCTTAAATATATATATATATATATATATATATATATATATATATATATATATATATATATGTATTTTTTTAGCTGTATTCTTGAAGCATGACTCGTGTCTGACTGTCTTCTCTCAAATATCCAGCGCTGGCTCCTCCCCCCGAGCCGATGGTCACCAGTAGGAACGCGTCTCCTGCTCGATCCCCGTCCAATCACAGCGGCCCGCCAGGTAAAACTTAATTTGTTGTTGAAGAATGATAAACTAAAGGATGAAGTGGTCCTTCATGTGTTGATGAAGAATGATAAACTAAAGGATGAAGTGGTCCTTCATGTGTTGATGAAGAATGATAAACTAAAGGATGAAGTGTTCTTTCATGTTTTGATGATGAATGATAAACTAAAGGATGAAGTGTTCTTTCATGTTTTGATGATGAATGATAAACTAAAGGATGAAGTGGTTCTTCATGTGCTCAGAGATGCAGGAGGCGCTGCGTGATAAGGACCGCCGTGCGCAGCAGCAGCTCGATCGCTCTGCCGAGGAGCGAGGGAGGAAGATGGAGGTGCAGAAGAGGAAGGAGCAGCAGCGCCGGGCGGCTGCCGGAGAGAAAAGACGGCAGCAGAAGGAGGCCGAGAAGGTCAGAGGTCACGGCGTGATGACGATGCATTCACTACATGTTGGAGGACACTTATAATTTCACAGTTCAATATTTAGACTTTTTATTTAATTATATCCCAAAATAGTTTTGGATATCAATATACCATATGTATATATATACACACACATATATATATATATATATATATATATATATATATATATATATCTATATGTATATATATATATGTATGTATATATATATTCGCCCCCTGGTGGTCAGTAGAGAGAATGTAACTTTAACACATGAAGCATAGACTTCTATACAACCAGAAGAGTCGCCCCCTGGTAGTCAGTAGAGAGAATGCAGCGTTGACACATGAAGCATAGACTTCTTTTCCTCATGAAGTGCAGCAGTCTCCAACATGAATATCTGTCATCGTCATTGGCTGAGAACCAGTGACTCATGTTGTTCTCATCAGTCCCTCAGCAGCAACCGAAGGGTTAACGAGCCCCTCCTGGTGCTCAGAGAGGTAAAGACCTCTGGCCTCATTGATTTAAAGGCCCTGTGTGCATGCTAACAGAGCCCCTCCCCATCACACTCATATGCATAACTCAATGACATAATGACTGGTCAGCCTCTTTGGGCGATGACATCACCCTTAGCGTATCGTGTGTTTACCGGAAGAGACGTCGATATGTATATTATAAACATATTTCACCAAAGAAATCTTGACATGCAAAATATGATTTACATTTTGAATTTGTGTTTTATTGAACGCATCAAAATAATAGTATATTACTTAGTGTTCTAGTACATTATACTATGGTACATTATACTATGGTATAGTACATTATACTGTGTTATAGTACATTATACTGTGTTATAGTACATTATAATGTGTTATAGTAAATTATACTGTGTTACATTATACTGTGTTATAGTAAATTATACTGTGTTATATTATATTGTGTTATAGTAAATTATACTGTGTTATATTATACTGTGTTATACTACATTATACTGGGTTATAGTGCATTATAATGTGGAATAGTACATTATACTGTGTTATAGTGCATTATACTGGGTTATAGTGCATTATAATGTGTAATAGTACCTTATACTGTGTTATAGTGCATTATACTGTGTTACATTATACTATGTTATAGTTCATTATACTGTGTTATAGTACATTATAATGTGTTATAGTACATTATACTTTGTTATAGTACATTATAATGTGTTATAGTTCATTATACTGTGTTATAGTACATTATAATGTGTGTAGAAGAAGAAGAGAGAGGGAAGGAGCGCTGAAGATAAAAACCAATGCAACCAGTATCAATATCCAACCCACCCAGTCTGTCTGTGTGTGTGTGTGTGTCTGTGTGTGTGTGTGAGGGGGGGGATGTGTGACGGGTTGCATTCTGTTCCCTCCCATCTGGCTAAACTGCTCTGTGAGAGGGAGGGAGGGAGGGAGGGAGGGAGGGAGAGAGAGAGAGAGAGAAAGAGAGAGAGGGAGGGATGGGGGGAGTCAGTGTTACCTAGAGCGAGAGGCAGACGGAGAGAGGGAGCTGTGTTGTGACCATCCAGGCAGACGATGGAGGACGGAGGCTCGATGCTGCTGCAGGCGCTAACCGTGGCGCAGCACTCGCCGTGCGCGTCACCGGGCAACCGTCGGCGTAGCGACGGCTCAGTTAGAGAGTGTCTCTTCTTCCCCATCTCCGAACGCAACGAGCAGGAGAGGCTGGAGGCCCTGGTCCGCCGGAGAGCCGCGGGCCCCGAGAGACGAGGAGGAGGAGGAGGAGGAGGAGCAGGAGCAGGAGGAGGAGGAGGAGACCACCTGGATAACAGGCCCAAACGCTGGACATGGGGAGGACCGCCTGACGGAGTGGAGGGTGAGTACCACAGGCGGCTGCTGGGCGGTGATGTCATTGGAAGGGTTGGTTTGAGACGTGCAACCGGGTGGAGACTAATTAGAGGGGGGGGTATGGATGTCTGGATGTCGGGGGGGGTGAAAGGGTGCGGACGACAGAAGCGGAGGTGGATAAACAGAGTAGCGAGTGACGGGGTTGAAGAGATGAGAAAAGGGTGTGGAGGCTGCAGTGCAGGAGCTGCTTTGTGTCTCAACCTCATCGGGGGTAGTGTGTGTGTGTGTGTGTGTGTGTGTGTGTGTGTGTGTGTGTGTGTGTGTGCGTGTGTGTGTTTTATCATCTGTGTGTGGCCAGACACATTAAAGCCTCATCTGCTGCTGCTTTAGCTTTAACTCAGCTACAGGTGTATGTGTGTGTGTGTGCGTGTGCGTGTGT
Organism: Liparis tanakae; assembly: GCA_036178185.1. Taxonomy (NCBI): domain Eukaryota; kingdom Metazoa; phylum Chordata; class Actinopteri; order Perciformes; family Liparidae; genus Liparis; species Liparis tanakae. Next base: position 20,162,853 of record CM070096.1, read on the forward strand.
GTGTGCGTGTGTGTGTGCGTGTGCGTGTGTTATCGTCGCTCTGTTGTTTTATCCCCCGAGCTCGGAGGCGGCTCCGATTCCCAGACGAGTTATCCGTCTAACCTTGAGGCTCCTCGCCGCTCTCCAAGCGGTCGTCCATCTCACCGCTCCTCGCCCTCCGCCGTGTCCCCTCCTTCTCTCTCTCTCTCTCTCTCTCTTTTCATTCCGTGTTCTTTCCTCTTGTTGTCGACGAGATGTTGGGCCTCCGTCTCGAGGCCCCGTTCTAAACCTCCTGCGTCCGCGTTGCATCAATCCTTCGCGACCCGCCCCATCCGTCCTGGCGCTGACCCGGGATCAGTGTCCAGCCGGCAGCCGGGCCGGCTGGACAGGCACGGGGGCTGATCTGGGATCTGTGAGGCCCAGCAGAACACAGCAGAACACAGCAGAACCCAGCAGAACCCAGCAGAACGCTCACTGCAGCAGAAACAGCAGCAGCTCATCTTACAGCTCGATTAAAGGACAAGGACTCACTAGTGTGTGTGTGTGTTTGTGTTTGTGTGTGTGTGTGTGTGTGTGTGTGTGTGTGTGTGTGTGCTGCGTATTTCTTTCTTGGTCCACATAAACACAAACACAGTTATATTCTGAAGTCAGATCCATCGTGGATCTGTGTTCAGATAAATTATGTTCTTGAAGACCGAAGGAAATATGGAGCAATCGACTGGCCAATAATAATCAATAAGTCAAATAATAATCAATAAGTCAAATAATAATCAATAAGTCAAATAATAATCAATAAGTCAACCGTCTGTATCCGACCGCTTCAGCGCGTTGACACGAAACCGAGACCCTGAGACCCTGAGACTCTGAGACCCTGAGACCCTGAGACTCTGAGACCCTGAGACCCTGAGACCCTGAGACCCTGAGACCCTGAGACT
>CM070096.1:20168766-20201266 GCA_036178185.1 Liparis tanakae
GTGGTAAAAGTCTTTTCTATACTCTGAACGTGACGCTCCGCCCTGCAGGCTGAGGGCCGAGGAGGAGCAGAGGAGGCAGCAGGAGGCCAAAGAGAGGCAGGAGAGAGCTGCGCTGCAGGCCGAGGAGGAGAAGGTGAGGAGGGAGGAGGAGAGGAGGAGCAGAGAGGACGAGGAGAGACGGCAGAAGGAGCAGCGCTGGAAGGACATGCAGGACCAGCTGGACAGAGAGGTCAGGAAACACACTGATGGATTTATTATTAGTATTCATTAGTATTGTTATTATTAATATTGTTATCATTATTATTTATTATTGTTATTTATTATCATCATTATTTTTATTTGTTTTGTATTATTGTTCATTATTATTACTTTGTTATTATTAATGTTAATATGGTTATTGTTTATTATTTGTTTATTATTATTGTTGTGGTAGTTATTTATTTTTATTATTATTATCATCTATTGGTGAGCAGTTTTGATAATTTATTTATATGTGATGATTAATATCACATTAATATTATTGATGGTTGGTTTTATTAATTTTCTTTAAATTAATTAAATAATGAATACAAATAAATATAACTCTGGTGATTTATTCAGATAATCAACTAAATTAATGCAGGAGAACAATTAAATAAAAGAACCAAGAAAAACTCAATCTGGGGAGCACATTGAGTTAAGGCTTATTAAAAGTGCAGCACAATGCATCAGCTGCTATAAACATGACCTCTGCTGACCTCTGATGACCTCTACTGACCTCTGCTGACCTCTGATGACCTCTACTGACCTCTGATGACCTCTGTTGACCTCTACTGTCCTCTGCTGACCTCTGATGACCTCTACTGACCTCTGCTGACCTCTGCCTCAGAGGGAGGAGGCCGTGCTGAGAGCCCATCGGGAGGCGGAGAGGAAGCGGCAGGAGAGAGAGGTGCTGCAACTCCAGGAGGAGCAGGAGCGGCTGCAGAGGAAGAAGGTAGCGATGCCTCCTTTCCCGTCCACGAGGAGGTGAAGCAGGTCGACCTCCAGGAGGAGAAGCCAGGTGTCTCACCTGTCGCTCTCGTTTCAGAGGATCGAGGAGATCATGAAGAGGACACGCAAGAGCGAAGCGGAGCCCATGTCCGGCGCTGCAGGTGAACCTTGAACGCATCGCCTCCTTTCCTTAGACATATATCATTATATATAATGATGTAGATCATATATATATATATATAATGTAGAACATCTGCCGCACATACAGAACATAAAGGTAAATAAACACATAATAATTATAAATGAGACAGTTAGGTCATCCAATACCAGTATATTCATATCTATACAACCTGAACTCAATCACAGGTATTAAAATGAAAGGTTTCATAATATTATACTTTATGTTGACCAGGTGAGTTGAGAACTTCAAAATAAATAAATAATAATACAAAACATAACATTTTAAATGTAAAACATATATTTAAATGAATAAAAAGAGAACTAATAAATAAAATAAAATAAATAAAATGAATAGATTCAAAGAGAAAAAATAATAATTAGTTTTCTCTATAATTAAAGGAGTCTCAGCTGCAGTGTGAGTCAGCAGTGTTGCACCAGAGGAGTGTGGCGCCCCCTGGTGGTTTAATAGGGAAGCGATGCACGCACACAGACGCACACACACACACACACACACACATACTGCAGCAGTGATGAACTCTCTGAGCCCCAAAGCCCTCATAACGGTTGTTTGACTTGTCGTGTCTACAGCTGACTCGATGCCGGAGGCGGCCGTCGCCCCGGAGGAAGAGGTCCCCCTGGAGGACGAGGTCCCCCCAGAGGACGAGGTCCCCCAAGAGGACGAGGTCCCCCAAGAGGACGAGGTCCCCCCAGAGGACGAGGTCCCCCCAGAGGACGAGGTCCCCACACGGGGCCAGGTCCCGACTCCGGCCCCCATCACCCTGCTGGGGCCCCTGGGGACCAAGAGCTTCGTGGACGAGCTGTCGGACGGAGTCCAATCGATGGACGTCAGGTAAGACGTCTGCGTTGGTTATAACCGTTGTGTCTCCTATATGTCTCCTATATGTCCCATACATGTCTCCTACGTGTCTCCTACATGTCCCGGTGCTAATGAATCGTCCCGTGTCTCCGTCCCCATCGTGTGGTTAAGTTCTCCATCTGTATCCACCAGCCCGGTGTCCCGGGACGAGCAGCCCAGCGCCCATGAGTTCTCTCCGCTCACCGAGGGGCCGGACTGCCCCCTGGAGCAGCTGCTGGAGCTGGAGGCCACGGGCCGCTCGGCCGCGTACCCCCGGCTGCAGGCCGGCAGCGGGGGGGGCGACCTCAACAAGAACCTGCTGATCCAGGCCTACAGCGCGGCCTCCGAGTCCTCCCAGATCCTCCACAGCATCGGGCCCAGCAAGCTGGACGTCCAGTAGCAGGTAGACCCCCCCCATTAACCATTAACCCTCTTTATTGATGGATATCTACTTATTGATAGTCTTTTATTTCACATTACCATTTATTACCACTGGAACGGCTGTAGGCTACAACAACTTCACTTGATTTGAATAAAGTTCTGTCTTATTGTATCTTATTTTAACTTATGTATAGTTATATTATTGTATCTTATTTTAACTTATCTAAAGTTATATTATTGTATCTTATTTGAGTTCATCTTCATTTATCTTGTTGTATCTCATTTTAATTTATCTTACCATATCTTAATTAATCCTATTGTATTTTATTTGTATTTATTTTAACTTATCTTTTTGTATCTTATTTTAATGTATCTTAATTTATCTTTTTTTAGTTCATCTTAATTCATCATATTTCAATTCAATATATCTTAATTTATCTTTTTTTATTTCATCTTAATTCATCATATTTTAATATAATATATCTTAATTCATCTTTTTTGTATCTTTTAATTAATTGATTATTGAAATTTATTTAATTGTATTCCATTGTATTCTCTCTCTCTCTCTCTCTCTCTCTCTCTCTCTCTCTCTCTCTCTCTCTCTCTCTCAGGAGCCGGCCGGTTTCCATAGCAACGGGACGAGCAGTGCAAGAAGCATCAACATTTCCACAAGGAACAAAAGTTCCTCATCCGTCCTTACGCTGTGAGGCAGTGCACACGGGACAACAACAACAACATAAACACACTGTAAACAACAACAGCTATTGTTTAGGAATAGATTATTTACGTTACAGGTGATTCAAATATACAACATGAATGTCCACGCCAACCGTCCAATAGAAAGCACCAGACTCTCCTCATTTCACTTCCTGTCGGATCTTTATTTCACTTCCTGTTGAATCTTTATTTCACTTCCTGTTGGATATTTATTTCACTTCCTGTTGAATCTTTAATTCACTTCCTATTGGATCTTTATTTCACTTCCTGTTGGATCTTTATTTCACTTCCTGTTGAATCTTTAATTCACTTCCTATTGGATCTTTATTTCACTTCCTGTTGAATCTTTATTTCACTTCCTGTTAAATCTTTATTTCACTTCCTGTTGAATCTTTAATTCACTTCATATTGGATCTTTATTTCACTTCCTGTTGGATCTTTATTTCACTTCCTGTTGAATCTTTAATTCACTTCCTGTTGAATCTTTAATTCACTTCCTGTTGAATCTTTATTTCACTTCCTGTTGGATCTTTATTTCACTTCCTGTTGAATCTTTAATTCACTTCCTATTGGATCTTTATTTCACTTCCTGTTGGATCTTTATTTCACTTCCTGTTGAATCTTTAATTCACTTCCTATTGGATCTTTATTTCACTTCCTGTTGGATCTTTATTTCACTTCCTGTTGGATCTTTATTTCCCGGCTGCACTGCCCCAAAACTGCAACTATCAAAGTGTCGCCCGCTTTTAATCTCTCTCATCGCTCTTTGTAAAACTGTAAATATCTGAGTCAGGGGAGAGTTCATCTGGAGGCCGATGTTACTGGTTGTACCTGAACACACCGTCTGGGAGTCCCTCCTGTGTGTGTTCACCTCCTGCTTAACGACAAAAGAAAACAACACAAGACATAAACACAGAGTTTCTTTCTCCTGTCGATCAGACAGCAACGTGTACTTGTACCTGCAGCCCCCCCCACAGCTAGAATATACCTCACCAGGCCAGAGCCTCCACCCCCCCCCCCCCCCCCCCGAGGCCTCAGCCCTCTGAGATGCATGTGACACTTAAAAAGACACATTTATGATTTATGTCTTCTTCTTCTTCTTCTTCTTCTTCTTCTTCTTCTTCTTCTTCTTCTTCTTCTTCTTCTTCTTCTTCTTCTTCTTCTTCCTCTTGGCATCCCGACTGCTTGATGACATCATTGGGTTAGACACGCCCCCTCCTGGTGAAGACGTTGCTTTAGTGCTTCTAAAATGAACTTGCTCTACTTGTTCTCTTCTTCGTGTCTTCATAAGTAAACATGACTGAAGATGTGACCCCCCCCCCTTCTCCTCGTGTATATGAAGTAAAACACAAAATAAAGATGGCCGCGGTGTTCATCGATATGATTTCCCGCAGCTTGGTGGAATATGTCATTGTAGACGTGGTGCATGGAAGCAGAGACGTCGTGGAGCCGTTCGTGGTGGTGAGATAAGTAGATACTCGTATACATATATATAAACATGGCCGCCGGGCGCTTTGGGGAACAGAGGAAGTAGTAAACAACCCTATGTGCGATGTTAACCTTCATGAGGCGTGTAGCGTAGAGCTTCAAGCAGACACTTTTATTTATCATAATATCTCACTGTGTTGACGCTGCACTGGAATAAAACTCATCTGCAAAAGAGTCGGGACTTTTATTGTGTTACTTCCTGCATACAGTTCATCATATCGACCCAATGCACCTTTGACCTTTGACCTTCAACATGGAAACAGGTCACACGTATTAATTAACCAAAGATCATTTTAACATTTCATTTTTGTTTTACTACAATCTGCACAATACACAAAGTATGACAGTATAAATACATAAAGTACTACAATATAAATACACAAAGTACTAAAATATAAATACACAAGGTATCACAATATATATAAACAAAGTACTACAATATAAATACACAAATTACTACGATATAAATACACAAAGTACTACGATATAAGTACTTTAGTATAGGCCCTCATGGGCATCCAGGACCTCATAAATATTGATATATTTGTTTATTTAGATAAATACATTATATATTTGTGTACACATACATGTATGTATATATATTATATATATATATATATATATATATATATATATATATATATATATTTATGTAAAAATACAAATATATATATATATATGGATATATATGCATATATATTTATGTATACATACACGTATATATATTATATATATATATATGAACCGCGGATTTGCACAACTAAAAGATTTATTCTGAAAAGGCCGCGCCGGAAGTGGCCACGCCGGTACAGCTCCTCGCCGGAAGTGACGATCCCCTCGCAGCCATTTGTTTCTCGAAGCCTTCATAGATAAACTCTCAGCTCGCTTTGGGGTTTATTTGTTAGTAAAGACGTGTTTAGTCCGAAAGCTCACTCGGTTATTTCGCGTGTTTTTTGGGGTGTTTCCGGTCCCCGCTGTAGCTAAAGCGTGCGCGTGACAGTCAGCGCGTGACAGTCTGGGGCGTGACGAGGACGAAGGTGAGAAGCTAACTGCTAACTAGCTTAGCCGGCTAGGAGTTAGCTTACTTTATTGTTTATTTTGATAATGTTCTGATAGTTTTGGGGTTAATATATAGTATAAGATGTTAAACGTGCTGGTATGTGTCTCGTGGGCCGGAAGTCATGACTTTAAACGTAATGGAGCTCGTGGCTGAGGAAGAAGTTTGTCAACAAAGCAACAAAACGTCCTTTAATAAGACGAGAAGATGAATGTTCCTAAACTAAAATACTTCATTACAGGTTCACACATGTCCAGGCCGCGGTCCGGGTCGCCACGTTACAGGTAATTACATTTATATACGATATGTCATTTTCATATACGAGTTAAACCTGAGATTTTAAGGATATATCTTTGTAATATATATTAAATATTTATCTGCGAACTATTCAAGATATAATTATTTGTTTTGTAAAAAAAGAAATGGTCAAATTAAAATAAAACTTAAAATACAGTTGCAGTATTATAGATACATTTACATTTATATTGTTTTGTGAAAATATAAAAAATAAAAAGTAGAAAGTAAGATAATTTTAAACATAACGGAACGTAAAATCAACTACAATATATATGTATATATAATCAAGAACATTAGTGATACTGATATTTCAATTTTTTAACCTAATTTTTAACTATAATAAACTTAATAAATGGAACTAAAAATATTATGTTTTTGAATAAATACATTATGCATTAACTTCTACCCTTTAAAAAAAAAAAAGAAGTAAATAAATAACTTCAGAACGTGAACGCTTAACTTTTTTCCCCATCATTTATATCCCCAGAAGGTTCCCGTGGGACGACCCAGACTTCGATCCTCACAAAGCCAACGGGGGTCCGTCGGAGAGGAGCCACCGCTCCCGAGAAGACCCCGAAGACCACTGGCACCACTTTGGAGAGGACATGCGCCCCGAAGCCCAGAGGAGATCCCCTCCGTTCCCCGATGACCGGCACTTTGGGCAGCAGCGCCATCCGAACCAGGACGAGTTCTACCGGCGGAGGCCGTCGCCACATCACAGCGTGGCGAGCTTTGACGAAGACCCCGGGCTCTCTCCGCTGCGTGACGATGGAGGAGGGAGAGGAAGAGGAAGAGGAGGGAGCGGAGACCGGCGCAGAGGAGGCTTCAGAGAGCTCTTTCAGAGATTCGACAACAGAGGCTCGCCTCCGAGGGTGACGAGGGAGAAACTGCCGCCGGCACCGAGGTGCCACCCGGACCACCAGCAGAGGGAGCCGGGGGGCAGCTGGAGGAGGGAGGAGCCGGGCCGGGGGCGAGGGAGGTTCAGGGACCTCAGTCCCGGTGGGAGGCCGGAAGACCAAAGAGGGGGAGCAGGTAGGGAGAGAGGACGGAGGCCCCCACAGGGCCCCAACAGAGACAAGCGCAGAGAGGAGGCCCTCCCGGAGAGGAACCCCGCCTTTAAAAGGCAGAGGAGAGAAATGGATGACGGCGCTCACCTGGGGTAAATGTTCAGAGAAATGCTTTGCGGTCGGGAAACAGGAAAACGAAGAATGCCGAGGAATTCTCATCCTTCGGATTTTCCCGTAGCGCCAAGAAAATCCTCGTTGTCGGTGACCTCGTGGTCCTTAATGAGAGCGCCTCGTAGTCTGCATGGCTTAGACGCGCCCGGCGCCGCTCTGCTGTGCCGTAGTGTTAACTGTAACTGTTTGATGTAGATGTCGTTGATGTCGTTGTAGATCCACGTGTGACGTCTGAGTGACGCCTGAATGCTGAACCGTGTCACCTCCTCTTGTGCTGCACAGGTTCAGGCATGAGGAGGACTTTGGGGAGCCGCGATACGCGGGCGACGCCCCCAAAGATAAGTTCGGAGGCGGCGCTCAGGGCGCCCGGCACTCGGGGCCGCTCGTGGTGGAGCACGACCACGGCATCGCGGGCGGCGGGGGGAAGCCGCCGCGCTGGGAAGCGTGCGGCGACCGGCGAGACCCCGGCCAAGACTTTGAGCGGCCGAGGAGCCCCCCGCCCCCCCGCCCAGGCGGCTCGGCCCCGGAACGCTTCGGGGCGCCGGACGAGCGAGGAGACGCCAGAGGACGCCATTTCCAAGACGCCTGGAGGGAGCCCGACTATCACGACGCCAAGAGGAGCGCCGCGCCGCAGGACCGGCCCAACGCCGCGAGGTACGGCATCCGGGGGAGGGGGGGGCCGCCCCACCCGGCCAGAGGCCAGATGGGCCACGGCCAAGGCGGCAGAACCGGACCGCTGAGAACCGGACCGCTGAGAACCGGACCGCTGAGAACCGGACCGCTGAGAACCGGACCGCTCAGGACTCAGCCGCGCTCACAGGGGTACCAAGATCTTCCTCGTGAAGAGCAGAGACCGGCGTGCCGACCCTTCAGGGGCGGCGCCTACGAGGACCCGGCCGACGGGGAGCCCGACTGGGCGGAGGAGCAGGAAGAGGAGGAGGAGGAGGGGGGGGAGGGGCCCCGGCAGTGGGAGCCCTCGAGGCCTCAGAGGAGCGACCCCGACCCCAAGAGGCCTCGCCAGAGGCAGCGAGGCTGGAGCGAGCAGAAGAGCGGCGCCGAGGAAACGCTCACCATCAAAGTCGACATGAGCCGACCGCTCAACAACAACAACAACAAAAACAACAGGTAGGGTATGAAACATGTCATCATCTAATCGGGAAGGGGGGGAGTTCACACAAAAAAAAAGGAGGAAGAAGAAGAAGAAGAAGAAGGAGAAATCTTTTCCTGGCGCCACCGGGACGCTGCGGGAGGTTCTCCACGGTGACGTCAAGGAACCAGAACCAGAACCTACGGGTCACGGAGGCCGACGCCACGCGCTCGCCTCCGTGCACGAGTTCATAAAATAGTTGGATGAATATAAGAGAAACGTTAAAGACGCCAGGAACGCTTCCACGAGACTGAGGAAGAGGAAGAGACTGAGGAAGAGGAGCGTCTGGAGGTTTTCTACAAGAGGAGCTCTCGCCAGCCGGAGACCTTCAACTCTCACGAAGGAGGAGGAGGAGGAGGAGGAGGAGGAGGAGGAGGAGGAGGAGATCGTTCTCTTCTTTTGGCTGCGAGAGGCCACGCCCCCCGATGGCCGACCAGAGGATGCACGACTTTTTAGAGTTTTCTGCAGAAACGGATCCGCCGCACGCCGAGTCCTCGGGGAAACGGTCCGATTGAAATGATCCGGTTTGATCCGGTTCGACTCGCCGTGAAGAAACTTAATTTCTAATTTTCCTCAAGCGGCGTCGACGGAAGACGAAGATTTGAATTCCTGGAAATGAGAAGAGAAGAAATGAGCGGCGGGGAAACGTTGATGGAGAGAAGTGGGAGGGGCTTATTGTGGCCCCTCCCACTTCTCTCCACAAGAAGATGAGACTGGAGAGAAAACCAGGAGGAGGAGGAGGAGGAGGAGACCAACGCCACCACGCCGCTCTGTGGCTCATCGCCAACCACTGAGGAGGAGCTGTAAGACGATCCGATTGGTCGACGAGTGAAAGACGTTTTGAAGAGCGTTGTTTATTCATTTTAGCCTCTGGAGGAAGAGGAAGAGGAGGAGGAGGAAGAAGAAGAGGAGGAGGAGGCGCATGGCCACCATGTTCTGACGACTCCGACGTTTAGTTTGTTTTCCTTCCGCTGGTCAGGAACCGAGAGGAGAAGAAAAAGAACCTGTGAAGAAGAAGAACTTCAAAGAACAGAAACATCAAAGGAACTGAACTGTCATCAAAGAGAAACGTAAACATCTTCAACGCGGAAACACTGGAGCCGTTTCCCTCCGCGAACATCGTCGCCATGGCGACGGACGGACGGGAGGAAAGAAGCGCCGAATAAATACACCAACGCCGGAGGAGAGAGAGAACGTGAACCGGAGAGAAAGAGAAATGGAAGAGTGGCGACGGACGGAGGAAGTGGAGGCCGCAGGTATAAAACGAGAGAAGAGTTGAGCTGCAGGTATACAACAAGAGAAGAAGAGTTGAACCGCAGGTATACAACAAGAGAAGAGTTGAACCACAGGTATAAAATGAGAGAAGAAGAGTTGAACCGCAGGTATACAATGAGAGAAGAAGAGTTGAACCGCAGGTATACAACAAGAGAAGAGTTGAACCACAGGTATAAAATGAGAGAAGAAGAGTTGAACCGCAGGTATAAAATGAGAGAAGAAGAGTTGAACCGCAGGTATACAACAAGAGAAGAAGAGTTGAACCGCAGGTATAAAATGAGAGAAGAAGAGTTGAACCGCAGGTATACAATGAGAGAAGAAGAGTTGAACCGCAGGTATACAACAAGAGAAGAGTTGAACCACAGGTATAAAATGAGAGAAGAAGAGTTGAACCGCAGGTATAAAATGAGAGAAGAAGAGTTGAAGCCGGGAACATGACCGTCGTGTTGAGTCGTGGAACTGACAAACAAGAGGAACGAAGCGTGAAGATGATGAAGCGCTTCAAAAAGTCCAACGTGATCGTCTACCTGAGGAACCGGAGAGGAGAACCTGAGGAACCGGAGAAACTGAAGAACCTGAGGAACCGGAGAGGAGAACCTGGAGAAATTGAGGAACTTAGAGAACCTGAGGAACCTGGAGGCTCTGTCCCGGAGGAGAACCGAGGCGACCTTTCGCCCGCCGTGTCTCTCGGTGTAGGAACGACCTCCAGGAGCAGCGTCCGTGTTTTTATTGATTCGTCGTTTATCCGGAGCACGAACACGCCGCCGTCTCCACGGCGACGGAAGGCGTCGGCGTGTTCCTCCGGCGGGGATGCCAAATGGCTCGCCGCCCTGCGCGGCCGGAGCTCTTTTCTTTAGTCGCCGTCTTTTTGTTTGCGATAGTTTAAAGTTTTAAATCGGACGTGGATCTGGGAAGGTAAGTCCTTCAGGTAAGCCGTTTATTTGTTGTTGTTTACACACAAACATCCACATGTTGCGCAACATTGGAACATTTCCAAGGAGAGAGAGCCAGAGGCGTGGAGCTAAAGACAAACAAACACACAGACACGGCGTTGGTTTAGCGGCGCCGGTGTGACGTGCGTGCTGCTTTGGCTCCGCCCCCTCGCAGCTCGCCCAGCTTCTCGTCCGACCGCCAGCTGTCCGCGGACCTCGTCCACGTCGGGCGCCAGCGGCTCGACTTCCTGCCCATGCTGGAGCATTCGGGGACGTACCGCGAGTCCTCGGTCCACACCGGCAGCTTCGCCCGCGAGATCATCAGCCTGGTGCACCTGGTGAAGGGTGGGCACCTTTCCTCTGTCCTCTGCTCCTCTCCTCTAACCCTCTCCTTGTCTCCTCTCCTACCCTCTCCTTGCTTTCTCACTCTTCCTCCCTCACCTTATCTCCTGTCCTTATTTGCCTATATAAGTACATTTATTTATGTATTATATATTATATAAGTTAATGTACTTATATATATTATATATGTATATATTATATAAGTACATTTATTTATGTATTATATATTATATAAGTTAATGTACTTATATATATTATATATGTATATATTATATAAGTAAATTTATTTATGTATTATATATTATATAAGTTAATGTACTTAAATAATATATACATATATAATATATATATAAGTACATTTATGTTTGTATTATATATATTATTATATATAAATATATTTACTTAAATAATAGATAATATATTATTTAAGTAAATGTATATATATATATATATATATATATATATATATATATATATATATATATATATCTCTATCTCTCTCAGTACTCTAGTCTGTCTCACTTAGCGTATCAACGAAGTGTCTTTAGACTCTTAAACTCTCCGTCCTGTCGTTGCCATGGCGCCCACAGATCAATACTTCCGAGGCGGCGGCGTCTCCCTGAACGAACGATTCTCAACGGCCCGAAAAGAAGTTTACGCCCAAGAAGAGTCGGAGGAGCTGACGCTGGACAAACGCTTCAGCGCCAACAGGTACGTCTCCACGGAGACTTCATCTGATATATATAGTTATAGAATATATTTATATATGTTATACATTTTATATATATTTATAGAATATATTTTCATATGTTATACATTTTATATATATTTATAGAATATATTATAGAATGTATTTAAATGTTATTTAAAAAAAAAAAAAATATATATATATATATATATATATATATATATATATATATATATATATATATCATAAAGCAAAGCCGTTTCTCCTCCAGAGGCTTCAGCTTTAATCTCGACTCTCTGCTCGACGAAGACGAGCCGTTGTTCTCCAGACTCGGCCCTCTGCAGGTAAACGGGCGTCATGACGACCGCGAGAACAATGACTCTGTTAGTTGTTGTTGTTGTTTTTAATTCTCCGTTGTCATTGACGACAGCCGGTCCGAGGCCCGGGCGACCTGAGGCACGACCTGGAGAGGAGGCGCCAGGAGCGTCTGGAGGGGGTCACGGTCACGATATCGGGGAGCGGCGCGGCGCAGCGCCCCCCGGGGCCCAGCAGGTGGGATTACACCCCGTTATGACCGGGAGGTAGCAACCAATGAGATTCTTCCTTTGGAGTAACAACCAATGAGATTCTTCCTTTGGAGTAACAACCAATGAGATTCTTCCTTTGGAGTAACAACCAATGAGATTCTTCTTTTAGCGCATTATAATACATTTCGGCCAGAGCCCCTCCAGCCTGTGTTCAACACTTTATTACAGAAACAATCAAATAGAGGAAGATTTTTAAATGCTAAAAATAATATTACGAAAGTGTTTTTAAAATGTATTTGAAGATGATGCATTAAGATTATTAAATATATTCACTGAAGCTAAGTAAGCATAGGATTTATTTGATCTCTCTTTAATAAATAAAGCTGCGATAGTTAACCACGCACTCATAATGGATTAAAACGTGTTTTCCCAGCATGCCGAGCTTCGAGTACAGCGACCAGGACGAGCCGACGCAGGAGGACGAGGAAGACGAGGAGGACGGGTTCTCCAACTGGATGGAGGACACCAGCCGGAGACGAGGGGGTCACGAGGTGAGCAGAGGTCACAAGGTGAGCAGAGGTCACAGGGTCAGGGTCACGAGGTGAGCAGAGGTCACATGGTCAGGATCACAAGGTGAGCAGAGGTCACAGGGTCACGAGGTGAGCAGGGGTCACAGAGTCAGGGTCACGAGGTGAGCAGAGGTCACAAGGTGAGCAGAGGTCACAGGGTCACGAGGTGAGCAGAGGTCACAAGGTGAGCAGAGGTCACAGGGTCACGAGGTGAGCAGGGGTCACAGGGTCAGGGTCACGAGGTGAGCAGAGGTCACAGGGTCACGAGGTGAGCAGTCAGGGGTTAGTATGTCACGTGATCCTAACCCGGTGGCTGCCTGACCTCTTGACCTCTTGTCTCTAGGCTCCGAGGAGAGGAGCTCCGTACGCTCAGCACAGGAACACTCGGCCCGTCAGCCGAGTCGACGCCGAGAGATCCAACCGGAGCGGAGCCGCAGGTACACGGCAGCTTCAATATATCTTTATTATATCTTTAATATATCTTTATTATATATTTAATACAGCTTTATTATATTTTTATATATCTTTATTAAATTTGTTTCTATATCTTTATTATATATGTAATATATCTTTATTATATATGTAATATATCTTAATTATATATTTAATACAGCTTTATTATATCTTTAATATATCTTTATATTATTTTAGTATATATCTTTATTATAGATTTATTATATATTTAATACAGCTTTATTATATTTTTATTATATCTTTAATATATCTTTTATTTTTATTATATCTTTAATGTATTTTTATTATATATTTAATACAGCTTTATTATATTTGTATTATATCTTTAATATATCTTTTATTTTTAATATCTTTATTATGTCTTTAATATATCTTTATTATATATTTAATAACATAATAATAAAAAAGCTTCTCTCTCTCAGGTCCCAACAACAACAACAACAACTGGTGACTGAACTTTTGACCTTGTGAACAAATCAAATGAGTGTAAACCGATGAAGAGGAGCAGCGGCTATGAAGAGCTCACATTCTCTTCACCTTTTTTCTTTCGTCTCTGTTCTTTTTGTCTTTATCTCAAACTGTTTTCAGTTCTGAGCGACGCTGTTGAGCTGCTCACTGACGATGTTGTTGTTGTTGTTGTTGTTTACTCCTTCGTCTCGGTGTCACCGCCTCGGCTGAATAAATTCAACACTCGTCACATTTCTTACTCACTTAAATTTATTTGTACATAATTACATTTTGCATCAGTGAAACTCTTAAATTATTCCTTAACATTTCTCTAGACTAATTGTTTTATTGTTTTACGGGGAGCTTAACGTCATTTAATAATATAAATATACTTTAAACCTAATTTGTGAGAATTCTACGGTTCGGAAATCAGAAATTAACTTTCAATAAAAACATTAAAAGAGATTTAACCCGTTTCTTCAGGATGAAGATCAGGAAATGTTAAATGTAATTAATGAGCTCCAGTAAATATAACGTCCAATAAACTATGAGAGAGTAAATTTAAGATTGTCTTATGCCTAATAATGATGTAATTAACTAATAATGCTGGTAGAGAATTTAATACTAAATCATTTTCAGCTTGGAGTTGAATAAATAGATTAAATAAACTAAATAAATGATCCACACAAATCAATAAATT
This sequence comes from Liparis tanakae, assembly GCA_036178185.1. Taxonomy (NCBI): domain Eukaryota; kingdom Metazoa; phylum Chordata; class Actinopteri; order Perciformes; family Liparidae; genus Liparis; species Liparis tanakae. Next base: position 20,182,991 of record CM070096.1, read on the forward strand.
AAATGAATCAGTTTTTTCTCAAATGAACGTTTATTTCAAACCTCGAGTGAAAAGACACAATAAAAAACAAAGTCGACGGTTTACACATTTACGAGTCGATCGTCGTCGTTTTCCACATTTACGACGTTTACCGACGAAACACTTTCAAAAAGAAGTAAAGAAAAGAGTCACTTCCTGAGTGGTTTCAGAATAAAAGCTCACAGTGAATACACTGCTGAAGGGAAAATACTTGTGGATGGTTCAAATCCCAAAAATAAAGCAGCTGACCACCAGGGGCAAGGCACCGGGAGGATAGAAGGTGATTAATAGAACTGATCAATAGATTAATAGAACCGATCAATAAGAGGAAATCTCTCGTTGAATGTTCTCCAGACATTTACACGTGGTGGGATTTTTAAAGGGAAATTAAAAGTCTCCAGCACGTGAACAGTTTAAAAAAAACTTAATACTTTTTCATTATTTTTTTAATAAATACACTTAATTAATATTATTATGAATATAACATCCTGGCTCTGTTATTAAAAGGAAAATGCCTCACGAGCATTTAAAATAAAATATTTAAATCTGACGTCATATAAGAAAGAAAAATATTTTAATAAATTGAGTTCCTGGGTAAATTCATTAATAAATTATTACCTCCATAATCGAGTGAAGAATACATTTTACAGCATTTATGTAAACCCACAGGGTAATGGAGTGATAATATAATAATATATAATAACATAAAGTCCCGTTATAATGTCAGTTAGTTTTTATTTGGTCTCTGGGCGTATTCACGATATTCTTGATATTTCAGTTTTGTAAGTTTAATCTTCATAACTTTAGATGGTTTTTGACCTTCTTCCTGAAACTTTTCTCACGCCTGAACCTCGAGGATCTCAGGGGGCGGAGCTACAGGGCAAAGGTCGGAACGCCACCTCCACGTTCTCCTCCAGGATGATGTCATAGCGGCACATCAAAGGCCTGAAGAGGGGAAGATTATTATTAATATTATTATTCCTTTACAGTAAATATTTACAAGCTGCTTTTATAACAAATAATAATATTATTTATAATAATATTAATCATTTTAAATTTACAGTAAACATTTACTAATCTGCTTTTATAATAATAATAAATTAGATTTATATAGCGTTTTATAGAAATCTTATAAAATACATGTTAAAATTATTAATAATGTATTTTCATTTACAGTACAAATTAATCAAGCTGCTTTTATAACATTTATAATTATTATAATAATAATAATAATAATAATTATTATTATTATCTTCGAAAAAGAACCGAGGCCCCAGTCCTGCTTGTTCATGGTCCATCAGGACTGGAGGTCCATCCGGTCTGGGGGGTCCAGCACCGACCTGTCGGGGCGCTCCAGCGGCGTGAAGCGGACCCGCAGCAGGCGGATCTTGTACCGCGGGCCGATCACGTTGCCGGTGTTGATGCGCATCGAGATCTTGTGGACCGGCTGCAGGTCCTCGTCGAACTGGGCCAGCAGCCGCGTGGAGGTGTACTGCTCGAACCGGACCGGCTTCCTGGGGGGCACAGGGGGGAGGGGGGGTCTTAATTTATGTATAAGGGGGAGGGGGGGGGGGGGTGGTGCTGGTTTAAGACTCACTGGTCGATGCGGACCTCGGTGGAGGTTCTGCCGCTGGTCAGCCGGATGTAGACCACCCCCCATCGGAGGTACTGGTTCCAGGTCACCAGGTCCACCCGGTAGACCAGCTCTGTAAAGCATGAGGAAACACACGTAAATAAGTACTGTAAACAGGTACTAGTACATAGTACTAGGTACTCTGTACGGGTGTCGCCCCGCGTGTCATGTGACTCACTCCTGTAGGGCGGAGCTGACGTGGTGCTGAAGAAAACTCTGGTCTGACCCAATCTGAGGAGAGTCTCCCTCCAGGGACTCACATCGTAACCTGGAGAGACACACTCTCACACACACACACACACAGACACACACACAGAGACGCACACTCAGGTGAACAGACAGGTTTATTTATTTTATTTTATTTATTTAATTTTAATAATATATATACACATATTATAAATAAATATATATATATATATATATATAAATAAATAATAATAATAAAAATACATATATAAGAATAATACTTTACGTAATTTAATTAAAAGATAAATAACTAAATAACATGATAAAGCTGTCCCTCTCACCGAGCACGGGGCACGGCGCCGGCCTGAAGCTCTCGCACCGGAGGCACCGCCCCTCCAGGAAGTCGCCGTAGGACGAGCACGGGTATCCGGTCAGGCTGCAGGTCCGGTTCAGAGCGCACAGGAACAGGAGCACGGAGCGCTGGTGGTCACACACAAAGTACGCCTTGCCTGGGGGGGGGGGAGTGAGTGTGTGTGTGAGAGTGTGAGAGAGTGTGTGTGTGAGTGTGAGTGTGAGTGTGTGTGTGAGTGTGTGTGTGTGTGTGTTGACCTGCGAAGATGCTCTGGGGGCAGCCCGGCTGGTCGGCCCCCCCGTTGGCGTAGTAGTCGATGTGTCCGTGAGCGCCTTGCAGCCCGAACGCTGATCGCCATGGAAACATGATGTCAACAACAACAACTGAATACACACATGAAACAACGTAAACAATCAGATGAAAGATACCAGTATCTAAATAAAGTGTAACTGGTGTCTATGAGCAGCTTCATTCACGGCGAAGGCCTCACAGTTCATGTCGGTGTGCAGCACGTCCACGAACAAGGCGTCCGACGGGTCCAGCCTCTCCTCGGCCGCGGCGCTGGTGAACATCGGGCCCGCCGGGTCCAGACCTGCGGGGGCTCAGGCTTCAGACCCTGATCCGTCTCTCTGTGACCGGATCTTCATGACGTTGTTTTAAACCTCTCCTACTCATGTCATAAACCCTGAACTCAGAGGCTCGTCACCTGTGATGCGTCCGATCCGGCCCCCCAGGTTGGCCCCCACGAAGCCGGCCAGGTGAGCCCCCAGACTCACGCCGATGAGGTGGACGGCGCTCAGAGAAGCTCCGCCCTCCTGCAGCCAAAACAAAAACACTTTCTCTTTGTCGGGCACGGGAAATAAAAACTGGAAAGATGTAGAAAGAGATAGAACAAGGTAGAATGAGATGGAAAGAGATGGAACAAGATGGAAGGAGATGGAACGAGATAGAAAGAGGTGGAACGAGATAGAACAAGGTAGAATGAGATGGAACAAGATAGAAAGAGATGGAACGAGATAGAAAGAGGTGGAACGAGATAGAACAAGGTAGAAAGAGATGGAACGAGATAGAAAGAGATGGAACGAGGTAGAATGAGATGGAACAAGGTGGAATTAGATAGAAATAGATAGAATGAGATGGAACAAGGTGGAACTAAATAGAAAGAGATGGAACGAGGTAGAACGAGATAGAACAAGGTGGAACTAGATATAATGAGATGGAACGAGGTAGAACTAGATAGAAAGAGATGGAACGAGGTGGAACGAGGTAGAAAGAGATAGAACGAGATAGATCGAGGTGGAACTAGATAGAAAGAGATAAAATGAGATAGAATGAGGTGGAACTAGATAGAAAGAGATGGAATGAGGTAGAACAAGATGGTGTAGAACAAGATGGAACAAGGTAGAATGAGATGGAACTAGATAGAACGAGACTATTGAGGGTTAATGAGGGTTGGTGATGTTTGGTGGGTGTTGGTGATGGTTGGTGAAGGTTGATGGGTGTTTGGTGGGTGTTGATGGGGGTTGGTGATGGTTGGTGGGGGTTGATGAGGGTTTGGTGAAGGTTGATGGGGGTTTGGTGGGGGTTGGTTATGGTTTGGTGAGGTTGATGGGGTTTGGTGGTGGTTGGTTATGGTTTGGTGAGGTTGATGGGGGTTTGGTGGTGGTTGGTTATGGTTTGGTGAGGTTGATGGGGGTTTGGTGGGGTTGGTTATGGTTTGGTGAGGGTTGAGGGGGGGTTGGTGGGGGTTGGTTATGGTTTGGTGAGGTTGATGGGGGTTTGGTGGGGGTTGGTTATGGTTTGGTGAGGTTGATGGGGTTTGGTGGGGGTTGGTTATGGTTTGGTGAGGTTGATGGGGGTTTGGTGGGGGTTGGTTATGGTTTGGTGAGGTTGATGGGGGTTTGGTGATGGTTGGTGAGGGTTGGTGGGGTTTGGTGGGGGTTGGTTATGGTTTGGTGATGGTTGATGGGGGTTTGGTTATGGTTTGGTGATGGTTGGTGGGGTTTGGTGATGGTTGGTGATGGTTGATGGGGGTTGGTGAGGCGGCCCTCGTCCACCGAAGCGTCTCACCTCCATGGCCAGGAGGAAGCCGGTCAGGTTGTTGGCCGCCTCCCTGGTGTAGCTGACGGCGGTGAAGTAGTTGAGGTTGGCCGCGCCCTTGTTCCAGTCCACCACCACCACGTTCATGTCCCGCTGCTCGGCCAGCAGGTGCACCAGGTGGTTCACCCAGATGGGCGGCGCCCCGGTGGGCCGGTAGCCGTGGATGACGAAGGCGGTGGGGCGCGACAGGTCGAACAGCGGCTGCGCGGCCGGCCGGCGGTGCTGCAGCTCGCGGCCGCAGTCCAGGTTGGAGCGCGTGTAGAGCAGCAGACGCACGTACAGCCGCGTCCCCAGGAGGCAGTGCGACAGGTCCAGGTCCGTGAAGTTGTCGCAGGACTCGCCCTCGCCGCTCTGCTCCTCACCTGCACCGGGACACGCCTCCGGGTCACGAAGCACACGGCATACGAGGGAGGGAAAAGCCACCAACGGAACTATCGGAACGAACTGAACTAACGGAACTATCGGAACTATCGTAACTAACGTAACAAACATAAGTAACGTAATTAACTAAACTAACGTAACTAACATAACAACCATAACTAGCGTAAGAAACGTAACTAACGTAACGAACAGAACGTACATAAATAATGTAACAAACCTAGGTAATGTAACGAACGTAACTAATATAACAAACTTAAATAATGTAACAAACATAACTAATGTAACTAACCTGTTTTTTGTGTTAATTAGTGAGTTTTAAAAAGGTGCTGGTGGGCCGACAGTTCAACCAAGCTAGCCGTTTCGTTTAGCTTAACATAGAGCCTGTAAAGGCTCTATGCTAAGCTAAGCTAATCGCTCCACGTGGCCTCCATCTAAACTCTCAAAACAAGCAGCTCGTTCACAAAAGGTCTCTGGGCGTAGATTACAGGGTTGTTAGCACGTAGCATCGAGGCTAACGATTCCAACTCTAACGCAATTAGCACACACACACACACACACACACACACACACACACTGCCCTCAATAGGATCAGGCTGCTATAAAAAAACACCTCATCCCCAACGGCCCTAAACACACACATTAGTACACTATGAATAGTATGTGTGTGTGTGTATGTGTGTGTGTGTGTGTGTGTGTATGTGTGTGTAGGTGTGTGTGTGGATGTGTATGTGTGTGTGTGGGTGTGGGAGGCCTAGTGTATATTTACTTTCATACCAGCAGACCTCAACTTAAACATCCCAGTGGAGCCGATGGGGAGGGGAGGGGGGGGGGGGGGTAACATAAACTGCAGTCACACACTTCATTCAATGTCTTCCCTCTACCAATCAATCAATAAATCAGCGGATCGATCAGCGGATCGATGCGTCAGCTTACCTTTGCAGAGCGCCAGGAGAGCCAGAAGAGCCAGAAGACTTTGGGGCAGCATCCTTCCTCCTAGACCAGAGACCAAGAGGAGACGGAGGGAGAGAGAGAAAGAGCTCTGAAGGAAGGAGGGAGGGAGGGAAGAAGTGAGGGAAGAAAAGAGGGAGGGAGAGAAAGAGCTCTGAATAAAGGAGGGAGGGAAGAAGGGAGGGAGAGAGAGAGAAGGAACTCTGAATGAGGGAGGGAAGAAGGGAAGGAGGGAGGGAGAGAGAGAGAAGGAACTCTGAATGAGGGAGGGAAGAAGGGAAGGAGGGAGGGAGAGAGAGAGAAGGAACTCTGAATGAGGGAGGGAGGGAGGGAGGGAAGGAGGGAGGGAGAGAGAGAGAAGGAACTCTGAATGAGGGAGGGAGGGAAGAAGGGAGGGAGAGAGCGAGGGGATGAGAGAGAAGGAGCTCTGAATGAGGGAGGAGGGGATGGAAGGAGGGAAGGAAGGAGTGGACATTTTACAAAGGAAATGAAAAAAAGTTCAACAACTTTTAAAAGATGTTTTCCTTTAAGCTCTAACAAAACATTTAAAGTAAAAACTCATTCTTCAGATTTCAGTCTCGCTGAAGAGAACGTGTTTACTTAGTGTTCATGTTCCTCACGGTTTGGAGTTTGCTCATTGAAGTCCCCGCTCTGTGATTGGCCTCCGCGGTCCTGGTTATTAATAGGTCTGCGGCCCCTCCCTCCCTCCCTCCCTCCCTCCCCCTCTCCCTGCACAACGACAACGTCTGCTGAGTGAGGCTCTTACCTCGTGGATCTTGACTACGTCTTCAAAAACAACAACAACAACAACAACAACAACACACCAACAGATGGAGGCTGTAGACCAGCAGCTAACATCTCTGAGTTATGAATAGAAGATGACGTCATCGTCAACACAGCGTTCATCTCAACCGGGATCGATTCTCTAAGGCGTCTAAGACACGTCACAGATCCACAAGAGGCATCCACAGCTTGTGAATTAATAGATTTAATGACAGATTTCATGTGATTGAATGCAATAAATTTAATATAATTTGATACAACAGATTTAATGTGATTTAATGCAACAGATTTTATGTGATTTTATATAATTTAATACAACATATTTAATGTAATTTAATAGATTTAATATGATTTAATGCAACATATTTAATGTAATTTAATTTGATTTAATGCAACAGATTTAATGTGATTTATTGCACCAGATTATGATGAATACCTGAATGCTGCAGGCGTCTCCACAGGGCTGGACAGTGATTGGCAGGTGAGCCGCCAGGTTAAAGGTCGAGGTGAGGTCACCAGTTAATTTAGGCTTACAGAGCTTACCTTGGAGGCCTCTCCTCGGGTCACATGACAGAGGAGGAGATTACACAACCAGCGACGCTGTGATTCTCTGATCACATGACGGGTAACTTAAATATATTAAATAATCAGAGTGGGTTTTATTACAATAAAGGGCTGTGATTGGCCCAAATATAGCATTTTACACAGTTTAGTCACATGGTCACATCTCAACAACTCGTAGGAGAAACCCTCAGGACCCTGGTGATCCTCTGAGTCGTCCTCTAGCGCCACCAGGAGGGGAACATTTGTGTTCCTCAGTAGACAGACGTTCTCCCTTCGGCTTCAACAGAAGTTAAAAACATGACGCCACTTTTATCCTGACTGAGGGGATTTCTGGGAAATGTCGAGCAAAAAGAAAAAATACAAATGGAACACAAAAAGCTGATTTCAGACACGAGATGTGAAAATAAAAAGTCCAGCGCCCCCTGCAGGACGAGGCGGGTACAACAGCAATTATATTAATAATAGTACATTATATTTAGCCCTTCTCTAGCTCCCTAAATACTCTTTACACAACGACAGACAGAACAGAACTAAATATAGAAAGACTCAACAAACAAAACATTTGGGGTACAAAATAAAACTGGAGAAGCTACGCTACGCTAAGCTATAGTTCAGTGAGACGGGTGGAGCAGGTGGAGGTGGCGATGCGGTGACATCTCGGAGGGGAAGTAGAGGCAGGTGACGTCAGCGTAGCGGTGAGAGTGGAAACCATGACGACGGAGGAATGTAGACGATGAAGAGGAGGGGACCCAGCACAGAGCCCTGGGGGACACCGGGGGTGACTGGGGAGGTGGAGGATGAGCCGTTGTTATGGCAATGAATTGATGGTTCAACAAGTATTAATGCTAGTAGCGTAGCATCGGTCCTAGCATCCACACACACACACATGCAATAGTCAGACGTTCTTAATCATTTGAAAACAGGAAGTCTGATGACAAAGGATCTGAGTCACATGTCACAACAACAACAGCTGCAATGTATTTCACATTATACACAACAACAACAATGATGCTGCTATTGGGGATACACACAAGTTCTCTCTCTGTCTGTCTCTCTCTCTCTCTCTCTCTCTCTCTGTGTCTCTCTCTCTGTCTCTCTCTCTCACACTTCCACTTCCTGTGATTAACTGTGAGGCTACTACCTCTGTGGTGTTCTTCTCTTTTTGTGTTCTCTCTCTCTCTTCCTTTGATCTGAGCGGCTGCCAAACACCATCAGCTCCTTCTGGACTTCTCTGGCCCGGAGTTCATCCGACTGGGAGCGTACGGCTGCATGTCTGAGGCATGAAGCTGCTTTGAGACTCTGTGTGAGTGCGTGTGTGTGTGTGTGTGTGTGTGTGTGTGTGTGTGTGTGAGAGAGTGTGTGTGTGTGTGGGGGTGTGTGTGTGTGTGGTAGACGTCTCTCCTCGCCATGGCAGCAGCTCTGCCGGCGTGTTACCACGGCGCCATCTCCAAGACGGAGTGTGAGGCTCTGCTGGGGAGGAAGAACCGGAGCGGAGCGTTCCTGATCCGGGACAGCGAGAGCATCCAGGGCGCCATGTGTCTGTGTGTGTAGTGAGTATACACACACAACTTATATGTGTGTCTGTGTGTGTAGTGAGTATACACACACAACCTATATGTGTGTCTGTGTGTAGTGAGTATAGACACAACGTATATGTGTGTCTGTGTGTGTAGTGAGTATACACACACAACCTATATGTGTGTCTGTGTGTGGAGTGAGTATACACACAACTTATATGTGTGTCTGTGTGTGTAGTGAGTATACACACACAACTTATGTGTGTCTGTGTGTGTAGTGAGTATACACACACAACTTATATGTGTGTCTGTGTGTGTAGTGAGTATACACACACAACTTATGTGTGTCTGTGTGTGTAGTGAGTATACACACACAACTTATATGTGTGTCTGTGTGTGTAGTGAGTATACACACACAACCTATATGTGTATCTGTGTGTGTAGTGAGTATACACACACAACCTATACATGTGTCTGTGTGTGTAGTGAGTATACACACACAACTTATATGTGTGTCTGTGTGTGTAGTGAGTATAGACACACGTATATGTGTGTCTGTGTGTGTAGTGAGTATACACACACAACCTATATGTGTGTGTGTCTGTGTGTGTAGTGAGTATAGACACAACGTATATGTGTGTCTGTGTGTGTAGTGAGTATACACACACAACCTATATGTGTGTGTGTCTGTGTGTGTAGTGAGTATACACAACATATATATGTGTGTCTGTGTGTGTAGTGAGTACACACAACCTATATATGTGTGTGTGTCTGTGGGTGTAGTGAGTACACACAACCTATATATGTGTGTGTAGTGAGTATACATACAACCTATATATGTGTGTAGTGAGTATACATACAACCTATATGTGTGTGTCTGTGTGTAGTGAGTACACACAACCTATATATGTGCGTCTGTGTGTGTAGTGAGTATACACAATCTATATATGTGTGTGTGTAGTGAGTATACACAACCTATATATGTGTGTGTGTGTGTAGTGAGTATACACACACAACCTATATATGTGTGTGTGTGTGTAGTGAGTATACACACACAACCTATATGTGTGTGTGTGTCTGTGTGTGTAGTGAGTATACACAACATTATATATGTTTGTCTGTGTGTGTAGTGTGTGTAGTGAGTACTGTTCACTATATATATATATATATATATATATATATATATATATATATATATATATATGAAATCCTCCCAATAATATAACTGATGACTGATGTCTGCATGTTGTTGTTGTTGTTGTTGTTGTTGTTGTTTACAGTAAACAGAAGGTGGTGCATACGTACAGAATGATGCAGTCACACACTGGACACTTCACTCTCATGGTAAACACACACACACACACACACTCACACACACACTCACACTCTCACACACACACACACACACACCATGTTGTGTTAACTGTTATGATAATAGTCTGAATACAAGTTGTGACCATGTGGTTTTTCTCTTTGAACTCCTCTTTGAGACGTTTCTCCTCCTCTTTGAGGCGTTTCTCCTCCTCTTTGAGCTGTTTTTCCTCTTTGAGGCGTCTCTCCTCCTCTTTGAGGAGTCTCTCCTCACACGTTGCTCCTCCAGACAGCAGGAGGTGTCGGGGAGACGTTCTTTAAGACCATGGACGATCTGATCCTCCACTACAAGAGGAGGAACCAGGGCCTCATCGTTCAGCTGCGCCACGCCGTCAGGAGGAAGACGGCCATGTTGATCAAACCCCGGGAGCCACGCGCGCCTCCTGCTCCTCCTGCGCCTCCTGCTCCTCCCGAGTCTCCGAGGACATTGGAGGACGAGCCCGAGTACCAGAGTGCGTTGCCCTCTGTCTCTCCGGCAGCGTCTCCTGGACGACTTGACCTCTTGACCTTTCCTTCGTGCTCCTCCAGATGTTCCCGACTCCTCCGACTACGTGGAGGTGCTCCCTCCGTGAGCGTCTCTGACGTCGTCCAGCCCCGAGGAGCGGGCGCTGCTCCCAGTCCTTCAGGCGACACTCGTCAGACGCGTGGCGTCCGCTCCCAGTTGAACATAAATAGTGTGAATAATAATAACAACGTAATATTGTATCCTTTATTGATCCCACAATGGGGAAATTCTCCTCTGCATGTGACCCATCCTTCGTTATGAAGGAGCAGTGGGCTGAGGTGAAGAACAGGGAGCAGCTGGGGGCTCAGTGCCTTGCTCAAGGACACTTCAGCCTGCAACTAACGGGGAGAGCGGGGATCGAACCTGCTACCTTGTGGTTACGGGACGAACACTCCCTTAATAATGAGATAAGAGACACAATAAATACATGAATCTCCTGATGTCTTCGTTAACATCTTACATCATCTTATAATACGGGTAGATGAAATCAAGCATTCTGATTGGTTGAGAGTGAGTCACGGGGTGTGGTATATTCAGCCCATAATGTACAGTACGGCCTGTTTACATTTACCTTAAAGGGGCGCGTTCCATATCAATGCGCACTAAAAATAAGGTTAGCTTTTGCGCGACCGTTAGTTGTCATTTCAAATAAATCCTGCGGCTCCCTTCAAAGCTACTGGGCACCACATCTCATTAAAGACGGCGTTGGAGTGATATCCACATTATCCTCCTGGAGACGGCACCAACACGGAGCCACCACAAAGAGAGAAGAGGAGGAGACGTCATCAGAGACGAAGAGGACATGAGAAACGTTTTCCACGGATGATTAATGGAGATATACAAATCAACATAAGTTAAACCAGGGCTCTCAAGTTCTGAAGACAGGCAAGCGTGACGTCACATGACCAGCGACAGGAAGTGACCCACGGCGAGCGTTGAGACGTGACGTCACATGACCAGCGACAGGAAGTGACCCACGGCGAGCGTTGAGACGTGACGTCACATGACCAGCGACAGGAAGTGACCCACGTCGAGCGTTGAGACGTGACGTCACATGACCAGCTACGGGAAGTGACCCACGTCGAGCGTTGAGACGTGACATCACATGACCAGCGACAGGAAGTGACCCACGGCGAGCGTTGAGACGTGACGGACTACTTTCTCTCGGCTACTGAAATGCGATGCATAACTTTGGCTGGCAACAACTATTTTGTGCTGAAAGGCAGCTTACTATTTACTTACTATGTATAATGTCGCTGGTGACCGTATTATAAAAGCAATAAGGGACTCGAGCCAGTACTGTAACGTCAATAAAGTACTAATCAAGGATTGCCGACGTACTTTATTGACGTCAAAGTACTGCCTCGAGTCCCTTATTGCTTAAGTACGTTGGTCTCCGGCTCTCCGCTCTGCGTTTCCTCCTCACGGCGTGGGGAGGCGCCAGCAGGACGTGGTCTCACACAGGAAGTCAGCTTCACGCCTCGGCGCACCAGAACCACTTCTGCCACGGTTAAATAAACATTAAAGAGGAAACACACACATCTACATCTACACACATCTACACACATCTACATCTACACACATCTACACACATCTACATCTACACACATCTACATCTACACACATCTACATCTACACACATCTACATCTACGCACATCTACACACATCTACATCTACACACATCTACACACATCTACATCTACACACATCTACACACATCTACATCTACACACATCTACATCTACACACAACTACATCTACACACATCTACATCTACACACAACTAAACACATCTACACACAACTAAACACATCCACACACATCTACATCTACACACATCTACAGCTACACACAACTAAACACAACTACATCTACACACATCTACATCTACACACAACTAAACACAACTACATCGACACACAACTACATCTACACACATCTACATCTAGACACATCTACATCTACACACAACTACATCTACACACATCTACATCTACACACATCTACATCTACACACATCTACATCTACACACATCTACATCTACACACAACTAAACACATCTACACACAACTAAACACATCCACACACATCTACATCTACACACAACTACATCTACACACAACTAAACACATCTATATCTACACACAACTAAACACATCTGCATCTACACACATCTACATCTACACACAACTAAACACATCTATATACAACTAAACACATCTACACACAACTACACACATCACACATCTAGACACAACTACACACATCTACATCTACACTCAGCACACAGTACACACCGTGGTCACAATTCTTTAATGACCACATGTGTGTGAACCGTATCAGAAAACATCTGTAATGTAATTTCAAATAAGAAATAGTACATTGCACCCAGGCATAGACATGATAAATGATGATGAATTAATGTTTTTATTTTGTATTATATTTGATATTTTATTATATTAGACTTTTTTATTATATTATATTTATTTTTTTATTTTTTTTCTTCATCATAATTGATTTTTTATACATATTTTATTTGTAACTTATTATTTGCATTATATTTTATATATTTATTGTATTTACTACGACGGCTGGTAATGCTCCGCCCCACCACGTCACGTGACTCACATGGCCTCGCCCAAGACAAGAAGAGGGGTAAGGTACTTTTCAGTTCGCCTTATTCATTTAGGAAATCTCACATTTAACTTAAGAATTATATTCTATCTAAAATACAATTATTTCAGCCATATACAGAATTCATTTATATTCCACACTAATAAATATAAACGTTATAGCTGTAGCGCGACCCCCCCTCCGCCTTTTCTCACAATTGGTACGTTCCTTCCCGTTTGAAGCTAGAAGCGGGAAGAAGAAGTAGCTGCCGAAAGAAGCCGGTTGTTGTTGTTGTTGTTGTTGTTGTTTCCCGGCGAAAAAGAAGCACCACAGGTAGCCTTTCACAAACATAACAGCACTATGAACATTCACCGTATTGGCTTAAACTATATTAACACCGGACACGAATGTATTTACCGCGTTTAGATGTCGTCTCACTCGCTGCTATGAAGCGGTGAGCTGTGTTCGCGTCAGTATGGACGTCGTGAAACGTTGACGTCAGTTGCCCCGTGTTGCCTCACCTGTAGAAGCTCACCGTGATGGACGTGACCACGTGCCTGAAGTCCCTGCTGCTGGCCGTGCAGCAGTACAGAGACGGCCGCACGACGCAGAACGCGGCGCAGCTCCAGAAGCTGGTGGAGGTGAGGCGTTCAGGGCCCTGCGAGACCCGTGACCTTTGACCCTACAAACAAAGCTACGGAAGCCCATTTCTAGTATCATACTATATAAGTATGAGATGACATATGAAGTCATGATTATATAGGTTTCATGCCCTCTCAGCAGAGTTTGACTGCGTTAGCCGCGTGATTATAACATGGGTCGGTCTGCAGCTTTAAATGTTTAACTTAAAGCTTTACAGTGTTGTTTGTGTTGTTTGTGTTGTTTGTGTTGTTTGTGTCGTTTGTGCATTGCAGGACGTGTCGGGCCTCAAATGTGACCAGCTGCTGTCCTCGGGTCAGGTCATGCCCCGCGAGTGTGTGAGGGGGCTGGTGGAGCTGGCTGCAAACCCCAACACCAGCCCCACCCTGACGAGCGCCATCGTCTCCCTGCTGTCGCAACTCGGTACGCGACGCACACATGCACCCCCTTCACGCCGCACACATGCACCCCCTTCACGCCGCACACATGCACCCCCTTCACGCACACATGCACCCCCTTCACGCACACATGCACCCCCTTCACGCACACATGCACCCCCTTCACGCCGCACACATGCACCCCCTTCACGCACACATGCACCCCCTTCAGGCACACATGCACCCCCTTCACGCACACATGCACCCTTCAGGCACACATGCACCCCCTTCACGCACACATGCACCCCCTTCACGCACACATGCACCCCCTTCACGCCACACACATGCACCCCCTTCACGACGCACACATGCACCCCCTTCACGCCGCACACATGCACCCCCTTCACGACGCACACATGCACCCCCTTCACGCCGCACACATGCACCCCCCTTCACGCCGCACACATGCACCTTCACCGCACACATGCACCCCCCTTCACGCCGCACACATGCACCCCCTTCACGCTGCACATGCATCCCCTTCACGCCGCACACATGCACCCCCTTCACGCTGCACATGCATCCCCTTCACGCCGCACACATGCACCCCCTTCACGCTGCACATGCACCCCCCTTCACACCACGGAGGACTATAAGAGCAGCAGATCCGTGTGTGTGTGTGTGTGTGTGTGTGTGTGTGTGTGTGTGTGTGTGTGTGTGTGTGTGTGTGTGTGTGTGTGTGTGTGTGTGTGTGTGTGTGTGTGTGTGTGTGTGTGTGTGTGTGTGTGTGTGTGTGTGTGTGCGCGCGCGCGCTCTGGCTCCGCCTCCAGCCGGTGACGATGGCGGTCTGGAGGTCCTGAACAGCAGGTACAACCTCACCAGCACCCTGGCGTCCGTCGTCCACTGCCACAGCGGCACGCCGGAGGAGCCCCTGGTGCTGCAGGTAAGCTCCGCCCCCCCACCTCCCCTCCCCCTCCTCTAACGGACGATGTCCTCCAGAGGTTGTGCGGTCATGGAACAGTCCACATCTCCGTGGTCCTCACCGGGTGTCTCGTGTGCCTCAGTGTTTACAGCTGCTGCAGCGACTGACCTACAACACTCGCGTCTTCCAGTCGACCAACTACATCCAGGAGCTGCTCGCCTTCCTCATGGCCGCCGTGTAAGAGCCTCGCCGCCCGCAGCCGGAGGCCGTCTCTGCCGTCGCTCGCCTAACCGCCGCGTTTCTCTCTCTCTCTCTCTCCCCACAGCCAGTCCCACAGCGACGAGCTCCTGGCGCCGTGCCTCGGCCTCATGGTCAACCTGTGCCGGGACAACCGCTCGGTGCAGCGCCACATCAAGTCTCTGGTGAGTCCGACGGGGAGTTTACACGCGGCGCCGTCGTGAACGCGCCTCCTCTGGCGGTCCAGGCTCCGCCTCGTGACCTCAGGAGGGACGAGTGCGTCGCCGTGGTTACGGTGAGGACGTCACCTCCGTGTCGCCGTCTCTCCTCAGGACCTGGTGAAGCCGTTCTACAGAGCGCTCATCAACCTCCTGGCCCACAACAGTCTGACCGTGGTGGTCTTCACGCTGTCCATCCTGGCCAGCCTCACCCTGGGAGAGAAGGTCGGAGAGAAGGTGAGCCGCCGCAGCAGACCATATAGATATACAATATATATATATATATATATATATATATATATATATGTATGTATATATGTATGTAAATATACAATATATATGTATATACGTATATATACAATATATTTAAATATACAATATATATATATATGTATGTAAATGTACAATATATTTATATATATATGTAAATATACAATATATATATATATATATATATAAATATACAATATATCTATGTATGTAAATATAAAATATATCTTGTTGTCTGGTAGCTCAATCAATAGTTTGTGTGTGTGTGTGTGTGTGTCTCTCTCTCTGTGTGTCTGTGTGTGTGTGTGTGTGTCTCTCTCTGTGTGTGTGTGTGTGTGTGTGTGTGTGTGTCTGTGTGTGTGTGTGTGTGTGTGTGTGTGTGTGTGTCTCTCTCTCTGTGTGTCTGTGTGTGTGTGTGTGTGTCTCTCTCTCTGTGTGTGTGTGTGTGTGTCTCTCTGTGTGTGTGTGTGTGTGTGTGTGTGTGTGTCCTGCAGCTCTTTGATGCTAAGAACATCCACCAGACCTTCCAGCTGGTGTTCAACATCATCGTGAACGGAGACGGAACTCTGACCAGGAAATACTCTGTGGACCTGCTGGTGGACCTGCTGAAGAACCCCAAGATAGCAGAGTACCTCACCAGGTACGCACACACACATGCACACACACACACACACACACACGGCTCTGAGTTAAACCACCTTCCCGTCTCCAGGTATCAACACTTCTCGGCGTGCGTGTCGAAGGTTTTGGGACTCCTCCAATCAAAAGACCCCGACTCGGCAGCCAAGGTGCTCACACGTTGCTCTGTGTATGTTTATGAAACTTTCCCACCGCTCAAACAGACAGCGAACGCATCACCGGCCTGTAAGAGGTGTCGGGCGTTTTGAGGAGCATCAAATCACATGATCAATAAATAAAAGAAGACAATTTAAATATGTATTATTTATTATTATTATTTATTAATTTAATTACATTTAAATATATAAATTAAAAAACAACATAAATAAATATATAAAAACGACAATACGAATAAATAATAAAAATAAATAAAACAAATTAAAGACTTTAAAAGGATGAATTATTTATTATTTTGAATTGTTTATTTTAATACATTTAAATATCTAAATAAAAACAACAATAATAAAATAAAAAATGTATAATAATATTTACTTAATGGCAAAGTGTAAATGACCTAAAACTGAAGTAGATGATAATAAAGACCATGAGGCGTTTAATAGAGCCTCATTTATTTATTAACAGGTTTGAAAAGAACTGCAGCCAACACTGAGTGATGGATTCATTGATTGGTTGATTGACTGATTCCTTGATTGGTTGATTGATTTGATTGATTCCTTGGCTGATTGATTGATTGATTCCTTGGTTGATTGACTGATTGATTGATTGATTCCTTGGTTGATTGGTTGATTGATGGTCGTCTGCAGGTGCTGGAGCTCCTGCTGGCCATGTGCAGCGTCTCCGGTCTGCGTCCTCTGCTCTGCGAGGTCGTCTTCCGGCCGGCGGCGGGACACAAGCTGGGTGTGGCGGCGGCGGCGGCGGGCCGCGACCGGTGGGGGGGCGGAGCCGACGACGGGCGCAAGGCGGAGTCCGGGCTCGCCCTGGTGCAGTGGCTGAGCTCGCCTGTGGAGGGCGCCGAGTCGTGCACGCTGCAGGCGCTGCAGCTGCTGAGCGAGCTGCTGGAGGTACGACAGGAATCACAAGACCCACAATGCAACGGGGCACTCTACGCTCGCCGCTCCTGACTTTCTGTCCCCTCTGCCTCGCCGCAGGAGGCGATGGCGGCCGGCGCCGTGTCCGAGTGCGTGCTGAGCTTCGTGGAGATGGCGCTCCCCGTCCTGCTGGCGCTGCTGCGGGGCGCCGCCCCCCCCAGCCAGGGCGACGCCCACCTGAGGAAACACTGCCACCGCGTCGCCCACGTCACCAGCCTGCTGCTCGATATCCTCCCCGGCCGCGCCCCGTGTCCGATGTGCTGCTGCTGCTGTTGTTGTTGTTGTTGTTGTGTTTTCTGATGGCCCCTTGACTCCTGCACTGCTGTGCTCTGAGGACTCCACCCGGGCGCTGGTGTCCCGCCAGGTGAGCGCTCCGCTCGGCCTCCAGCAGGTGGAGGCCCTCCTCTCCTGCTGCCACCCGGCCGGCTCCGACAACGACCTCGGGTGAGCGGGGCGCTAATCAATAATCAATATTCAATAATCACACGGTTGTATCGACGGTATATATCACGTGTGTGTGTGTGTGTGTGTGTGTGTGTGTGTGTGTGTGTGTGTGTGTGTGTGTGTGTGTGTGTGTGTGTGTGTGTGTGTGTGTGTGTGTGTGTGTGTGTGTGTGTGTGTGTGTGTGTGTGTAGTCAGCTGTGTGCAGACGCTCTGCTGAAGACTCTGGAGCTGATGAGTAAACTGAGACAACAGGTGGAGGACATGGAGACGAGTTTCTACCGGCTGCTGCAGGTAAAGAGTGTCTCTCTCTCTCTCTCTCTCTCTCTCTCTGGTCTCTCCTGATGGTGTCTCTCTCTCTTTCTCTCTCCCTGGTCTCTCTCTCTCTCCCTGGTCTCTCCTGATGGTCTCTCTCTCTCTCTCTCTCTCTGGTCTCTGGTCTCTCCCTGGTCTCTCCTGATGGTCTCTCTCT
>CM070096.1:20206266-20278766 GCA_036178185.1 Liparis tanakae
CGCTGTGAGGGGGCGGGGCCTGTCGCTGTGAGGGGAGGGGCCTGTCGCTGTGAGGGGGCGGGGCCTGTCGCTGTGAGGGGCGGGGCCTGTCACTGTGATGGGCGGGGCCTGTCGCTGTGAGGGGGCGGGGCCTGTCGCTGTGAGGGGGCGGGGCCTGTCACTGACATTTCTTAAATGATTTTATACTAAACTTCTTTTCTTTTTCTTTTAAGTTTAAATCTTTGTGTTTTTTTTTATTTAAATAATGTTTGTGTGTGTGTGTGTGTGGTTTGAGAGAGTGTGTGTGTGTGTTTGTGTGTGTGTGTCACATTTAGGAGCATATCGTGGTTTTTAATGTGAGTTTTGAGTTTCTATGGAGGCCCTGAAGGGTCAAACGGCTCCAGAGAGACTTTCCTGTTTTTATATTAAATTAAGACTGAAAGTTATAATTAAAGATTATTGATGAGCAACAACTTTCTGTGTTATGATCATGTTGTGTGTCTGAGCTGCTGCAACTACACACACTAACGCACACACTCTAACACACACACACACACACACCTACACACATTTTCTTAATTTAACAATCTTTTTCAGTCAAATTTTCCAAAATGGAAGAAAAACTAAATATAATTGAGACATAGGCTCCTAGTTTCTCCTCCTGCTCCCTTTAGGCTGCAGGAGGCTCCTCGTTCCTCCTGCTGCTCCTTTAGGCTGCAGGAGGCTCCTCGTTCCTCCTGCTGCTCCTTTAGGCTGCAGGAGGCTCCTAGCTCCTGCTCCCTTTAGGCTCCGGCGACTCCTAGCTCCTCCCCCCTGGCTGCAGCTGCTCCTTGTCACTCACTCCTCCTCTAGGAGCCAGCTGACTCCTCGTCTCCTTCAGTCCGCCATGACGCTCCGGCCTGCAGCCCCTCTCTCCTTCCTCCTGCTCCTCCTGCTCCTCTCTCCTGGTGAGTTCCTCCTCTCACACTCTTGTTTACCTTCTTGTCGTGAAAACAACTTCATGTCGTGAATATTAATATATTCTGTGTAATAAATAACACATTCTAAAGGATAAACTCAGCAGAGTGAAATCGTATCAATAAATAAAGGAATAATCTTTGTTTTTATTTACTTTGAACACGAGTCCTGAGATTTAATTATTCCTGTTTTATTCCTACTTTATGATCGTAGTTGTTTTGAGTGATATCAGGACAACTGTGTGTGTGTGTGTGTGTGTGTGTGTGTGTGTGTGTGTGTGTGTGTGTGTGTGTGTGTGTGTGTGTGTGTGTGTGTGTGTGTGTGTGTGTGTGAGAGAAGCACCTTGAGAGTGTTTATTAAAGTGTAAACTCTAAATATAATTAACCATTTAAAATGTTACTCGGACACTTGAACCAACCATTTATAATAACAATAATTTAAATTAATTTCATAAAAAGCAAAAACACCAAAACATTCACTGATCTCAGCTTAAATAAACACATTATAAATATTAAAAGCTTTATTAGTCTTGTATAACAGTTGGAGATACGTGGAGTTGTTGACGTTTATAGATTATTGACAGAAGTTAGAATACATGAGCACAAACAAAGATGGCCGAGTTTAGAGGGTCGTGTGCAAAGAGCAGCTGCTGAGTGACAGCTGCTGTGAAACATGACCTGTGTGTGTGTGTGTGTGAGTGAGTGTGTGTGTGTGTGTCTGTGTGTGTTCACTTAATACATAATAATGCTCCAAGAAATATTAGATTTTTAAAATGAATTTTTTATTTACATTTTTTATTTAGTTCTATTTTACTTGTGTTTATCTACGAGTGGAGGAATGTACAATAGTACTGCATCTCAGAGGTACATGTACTTGTTCCTGTACTAGGTACATGTACTTGTTACTGTACTAGGTGCATTGTTCCTGTCCTAGGTGCATGTACTTGTTCCTGTACTAGGTACATGTACTTGTTCCTGTACTAGGTACATGTACCTGCTCCTGTACTAGGTGCACGTACTTGGTCCTGTCCTAGGTGCATGTACTTGTTCCTGTACTAGGTGCATTGTTCCTGTCCTAGGTGCATGTACTTGTTCCTGTACTAGGTACATGTACTTGTTCCTGTCCTAGGTGCATGTACTTGTTCCTGTACTAGCATGTACTTGTTCCTGTACTAGGTGCATGTACTTGTTCCTGTACTAGGTAAATGTACTTGTTCCTGTCCCATGTGCACGTACCTGCTCCTGTACTAGCATGTACTTGTACTCATGTGTGTACTGGCGTCCTCAGGCTGCTGGAGCCGGAACGAGGAGGAGCGGCTCATCAACCACCTGATCAAGGAGCGCGGCTACGTGAAGGAGCTGCGGCCGGTGGAGCGGCAGCAGGACGCGGTGGACGTGTACCTGGCGCTCACGCTGTCCAACCTCATCTCCCTGGTGAGCCGGGGCCCCCCGCGAGACCCCGGGGCCCCCCGCGGGGCCCGGGGTCAACCAGGGAGAGCAATGACACAACTCTCAAATATAAAGATTTCCTGCTTTTAATACACATATATATATATATATATTATATATATATATATATATATTATATATATTCTTGTATTGAACTGAATATCCATTATTATATTATTTATAATAATTATTTATTATACAACAGCAGATATTTAAAAACAATTTTTTCACTGTTTAGATATTTTTTCGTTTGTATTCATGTTTACATTTTAATCCAGATATTTTAATTTTCCAAACCGAATAATGCTCAGGTTACGGCAGCAGGAATAAAATGTAGTTAAAGAAATGCAAGAAAAGTGAAGTTAATAATGAAGTGACAATAGTTTAGATTTGTGTGTCTTTCATTTAAAAAGTGTCACTTATTTAGTTTTTCCTCTGCAGAAAGAAGTGGACGAGACTCTGCTCACCAACGTCTGGATCGATCACGTGAGTCAAAGGTACCGAGAGAAGGTACCGAGAGAAGGTACCGAGAGAAGGTACCGAGTGCTCCTCGTTTACGTTGAAGTTACCGAGTGCTCCTCGTTTACGCTAAAGTTACCGAGTGCTCCTCGTTTCTTAAAGTTACCGAGTGCTCCTCGTTTCTTAAAGTTACCGAGTGCTCCTCGTTTACGTTGAAGTTACCGAGTGCTCCTCGTTTCTTAAAGTTACCGAGTGCTCCTCGTTTCTTAAAGTTACCGAGTGCTCCTCGTTTACGTTGAAGTTACCGAGTGCTCCTCGTTTACGCTAAAGTTACCGAGTGCTCCTCGTTTACGCTAAAGTTACCGAGTGCTCCTCGTTTCTTAAAGTTACCGAGTGCTCCTCGTTTCTTGAAGTTACCGAGTGCTCCTCGTTTCTTAAAGTTACCGAGTGCTCCTCGTTTATCGCGTGTGTTCATTTCCTCAGACGTGGACGGACTACCGGCTGACGTGGAACGTGACGGAGTTCGATGGCATCGACATGCTGCGCCTGCCCACCAGCATGGTGTGGCTGCCGGAGATCGTGCTGGAAAACAAGTGAGAGCTTCTTTCCTCCTGGTGTGTCGAGGTCAGAGACGCCTTCCAGAGCCTTCGATCCCTTACAACAGCTCTCACTTCTATTACTCTGTCAAGCTGGCAGCCCTAATCGTCATTGAGAAGTAACTCTTTATATAGAATATATACTATATATATACATATGTATATATATATATATACTATACTATAATAATTGAGTGTTTTTTGGCTTACAGAAAAGATCATAATAAATACATTTGTTAATTAATTAAAATATGAATCTATAAATTGGGGCGAACTCGCGCCTCTTCATGTGAGACTGCTTCCTGGTGTTCCTCAGGGTCCGGTCCTCGGTCCCCGAGTGTTTGCCTCGTGTTCTTCTTCTTGGACCGATAATGAGATAATACGCAGATGATCTCCAACTACACATCTCATACGTGTTCGTTTTAAACGGGAGGCCGTCGTTACGTGCTGTTGTTTAATGTTCACGCGTCTTGAAGAAGCGGAACGTCTTTGGATGCACATCAACACGTATCCAAAAGGTTGTGAAGTTGAGTAGAATCCTGTGATGTGACTGACGCTCCGGAGCAGCCAACGGACCTCGGGTTGAGATCCCTGGATGGACACGTTGTTGTTTGTCACCTACAGTATATATAGGTGCATGTACGTGTTTACGTGTGCGTTGTAATCCTCCTGGCTCCTCCCCCTCCCAGTAATGACGCCCAGTTCCAGGTGGCCTACTACAGCAACGTACTGGTGGACAACACGGGTCTCTGCTACTGGTTGCCTCCGGCCATCTTCCGCTCCTCCTGCTCCATCAACGTCAACTACTTCCCCTTCGACTGGCAGAACTGCACGCTCAAGTTCACGTGAGGCGCTTTAACCACCCGTGGCGTCCCGTGGCCAATAAGTCACGAGAGGTCACATGACGCTTCAGACCAGCTAACACCTTTGAGAGAATATCTGTAGTGGAAGTTTTCCTCCGGTTAGCGCTCCTAACATTTGATTTAACTACTTCCCATGATGCTTTGCAGCTCTCTAACCTACAACGCCAAAGAGATCCAGATGCTGCTGAAGCAGGAAGGAGACGAAGACAACACCTGGACGGTGGAGTGGATCATCATCGACCCGGCCAGCTTCACGGGTACCAACACAGATCTAGATTCATTAAGATAGGAATACATATTTATTAATATATGAATACATATTTATTAAGATATATATTAATTTGTATTAAGATATATATTAATATTTATTAAGATATATTTTTATTTATTTTATGTACATATTTATATTAACTAAGATATCTATTAATATATGTTTATATTTATTAATGCATGTGTATATTTTTTAACATATCTTATATCTTTATATGTATATACAAGAACATCCTCTTGACCGCTCTTACTTTATTTATATTTATTATATTAATACATATTTAGATTTATTGAGATATTCATTAATAAGAGCGTCTATATGATCCTCAAGACCGCTCGTATATATATTAAATATATTATACATTAATAAATGAAATTCCAGCGTATATATATAGCATTCATTTCCTGGATTTCTCCAGGAAATGAATGTGTCGTAATTATTCCCTCAGGTTTTATTTAATTGTCGAGAAGAAGAAAAGAAAAGAAATTCCAACAGAAGAAGTTATCTTAGATTTAATGAACGTGAATATCAGCTGCAGCGTCTTCAGGATCCTCTGACCTCTGACCTCCATTCACAGACATACTGGTGACCTCCTGTGACCTCCTGTCTGTGACCTCCTGTGCCCCCCCCCCCCAGAGAACGGCGAGTGGGAGATCAACCACCGCCCGGCCAAGAGGAACACGTACCGCCACATCCCCATGGAGAGCAACAAGCACCAGGACATCACCTTCTACCTCATCATCAAGCGCAAGCCGCTGTTCTACATCGTCAACATCATCATCCCCTGTGTGCTCATCTCCTTCCTGGCCTCGCTCGTCTACTACCTGCCCGCCGACAGTCAGTCAGCAGGGGGCGCCGCACGCTTCAGCCCGCACACGCCGGACCGCCGGGCTCTTAAACCGTGTGTGTGTGTGTGTGTGTGTGTGTGTGTGTGTGTGTGTGTGTGTGCAGGCGGGGAGAAGATGACCCTGTCCATCTCGGTGCTGCTGGCTCAGTCCGTCTTCCTGCTGCTGATCTCTCAGAGGCTGCCGGAGACGTCCATGTCTGTTCCACTGATCGTCAAGTGAGACACACGCACACACACACACACACACACACACACACACACACACACACACACACACACACACACACACACACACACACACACACACACACACACACACGCACACACACACTGATACTTGAAATTAGTGACCCGTGAGTACCTTGATTAGGAGGTGTCGAGTAGGGACACCACTTTCAAGGCTCAAAAACACTCAAACACACATACCCCTCCCCCCCACACACACACACACACACACATAATGTCTCCGTTAAATGTGTGTGCGTGTGTCAGGTACCTGATGTTCATCATGGTGTTGGTGACGGTGGTGGTGTTGAACTGTGTGGTCGTCCTCAACCTGCACTTCAGGACGCCGAGCACACACGTCATGTCTGACTGGACCATGAAGGTAACACACACACACACACACACACACACACACACACACACACACACACGCACACACACACACGCACACACACGTCATGTCTGACTGGACCATGAAGGTAACACACAAACACACACACACACACACACACACACGCACACACACACACGCACACACACGTCATGTCTGACTGGACCATGAAGGTAACACACACACACACACACACACACACACACACACACGCACACACGCACACACACGTCATGTCTGACTGGACCATGAAGGTAACACACACACACACACACACACACGCACACACACACACGCACACACACGTCATGTCTGACTGGACCATGAAGGTAACACACAAACACACACACACACACACACACACGCACACACACACACGCACACACACGTCATGTCTGACTGGACCATGAAGGTAACACACACACACACACACACACACACACACACACGCACACACGCACACACACGTCATGTCTGACTGGACCATGAAGGTAACACAAACACACACACACACACACGCACACACACGTCATGTCTGACTGGACCATGAAGGTAACACACACACACACACACACACACACACGCACACACGCACACACACACACGCACACACACGTCATGTCTGACTGGACCATGAAGGTAACACAAACACACACACACACACACGCACACACACACTTATCTGTTTATTCTCCTCGTCCAGTTCTTCCTGGAGCGGCTGCCCCGCCTCCTGCGCATGTCCCGCCCCTCGGAGGAGGAGCCTCGGTGGGACGGCGCCCTGCCGCGGCGCTCCAGCTCGGTGGGCTACATCGCGTCGGCGGAGGAATACTACAGCGTGAAGAGTCGCAGCGAGCTGATGTTCGAGAAGCAGTCGGAGCGCCACGGGCTGGCGGCGCGAGCCACGCACGCCGCCGGTAGGTCACGGCGCCCGGCACGGCGTTTATGTTTATGGTGTTTATTTTATGTTGTTGTTTACGGTGTTTATGTTTGTGTTGTTTATTTTTATGTTTTTGTTTATGTTTATGTTGTTTATGTTCATTTAGTTTGTTTGTTGTTTATGTGCTGTTAATCCAGATGACGGTGCGTTTCATTCTCTTTAAGTTTTAAGTCATATTTCTACACTTTCAGGTTTTTTGTGTTTTTTAACTTCCACATTTCATTAGCTGAGCTAGCGTTAGCGTTCAATGAGGACAACAACTCCCATGATCCCGCACTGCCTCGACTAAACTGCATCCGTTTCCATTGAGAGACCCCTGGTGGCGGAACACGGCATTGCTGCAATCAACGTCGGCTAGCTATTAGCAGCTGTTAGCAGCTGTGAGCGCGGCATGTTCTGAGCCAGACAGTAGCAGGATGCTGACGTCAACACCTGTCTCATGAGAGCCGTGAGATTCAACCGGACAGAGCAGTGAAGCTTAGACTGACTTCAAAGACATAATTACAAATCTTTAATGAACAGATTAATCAGAATGTTTGTTTTTACCATAAAACATGTTTGTTGGTGCGGTTTATTCTCATAACTATCTGTGTGTGTGTGTGTGTGTGTGTGTGTGTGTGTAGTCGTGAAGCCGAAGGATGAGGGCGGAGTCACAGACCAGCTGTATGCGGAGATGAAGCCGGCCGTGGACGGAGCGAATTACATCATCAAGCACATGCGCAACAAGAACGACTACAACGAGGTGAGCCGCTCATCTTTTGACCTCAGCACTCCTACTTTTTATTTTATTCTTTATTTTGTATCTGCTATTTCTTGCATGTAAAACGTGGTTAAACGCTATTAATGGTGTGGAAAAAAGAGAGAATAAGATCATTTCACAAACTATTTATTCATTCATAAATGGTTTAAGTGGAATGTAACGTTTCCCTGGAAACCCTCTAACGTCTGATCTGATCACTAAATATATATATATATATTTTTATAAATATATGTTTCTATATATATATATATATATATATATATATATATATATATATATATATATATATATGTAGTGAACTCTGTCGTGGGATTGATTAAAGGTGTATATAAAAAATATTAAAATAAAGATATATTTAAATATATATAAAAATAAATGTACAAAACCCAATTTCAATATTTGTTGAAATATTTCATATATATTGAAATATATATGAATACAATAAATATATATATATGTTTATATATAGAATTTTATATATATATATATATATATATATATGAATATATATATATATATATATATATATATTCAAATTAATTAGCGTACAAACATTCAAAGAATGTCCTCAACGCCTCCAGAAACAGTAACTTTAAACACTTCATCATTCGTCTTTCCTTGTGTGTGTGTGTGTGTGTGTGTGTGTGTGTGTGTGTGTGTGTTCTCTTCACTTCACAGGAAAAAGACAACTGGAGCGGCATCGCCCGCACGGTGGACCGCCTGTGCCTCTTCGTGGTGACCCCGGTGATGACCGTCGGCACCATCATCATCTTCCTCATGGGCATCTGTAACCACCCTCCTCCTCTGCCCTTCCAGGGAGACTCCTACGACTACAGGGAGGAGAACCCACGGCATCTGTGACACACACACACACACACACACACACACACACACACACACACCTTTTTGTTTCCGGTTACATAGCTGTGTGTTTTCTTCTTCACTCATATTTAATAACTACATCAGTGTTTCTCTAGTATTATGTATTTTTATTTGGGTGGTTTGAATAAACATTTACCCTCTGCAGACATTTTGATTCCTTCTGTTTGTGCAGTCAGTTTTAAATCAGACGACGATGAACACCGAGGACTCCGGGAATTTAAAGACATTTATTCATAAACATTTTAGCTGCCGAGAGCAAAGTGCCTCTAAATAAAAATAACTTCAAGTTTTCTTGTTCGCTGAGCAGCGAGGAGGTGTTTGTCCTCCAGCTGCACACCGACTTCAGGGAGGAGGTGTTCGTCCTCCAGCTGTAAACTGACTTCAGGGAGGAGGTGTTTGTCCTCCAGCTGCACACCGACTTCAGGGAGCAGCGAGGAGGTGTTCGTCCTCCAGCTGCACACCGACTTCAGGGAGGAGGTGTTTGTCCTCCAGCTGCACACCGACTTCAGGGAGGAGGTGTTCGTCCTCCAGCTGCACACCGACTTCAGGGAGCAGCGAGGAGGTGTTCGTCCTCCAGCTGTAAACTGACTTCAGGGAGGAGGTGTTCGTCCTCCAGATGTAAACTGACTTCAGGGAGGAGGTGTTCGTCCTCCAGATGTAAACTGACTTCAGGGAGCAGCGAGGAGGTGTTCGTCCTCCAGCTGTAAACTGACTTCAGGGAGGAGGTGTTCGTCCTCCAGCTGTAAACTGACTTCAGGGAGGAGGTGTTCGTCCTCCAGCTGCACACCGACTTCAGGGAGGAGGGAGGAGGGAGGAGGTGTTCGTCCTCCAGCTGCAAACTGACTTCAGGGAGGAGGTGTTCGTCCTCCAGCTGCACACCGACTTCAGGGAGCAGCGAGGAGGTGTTCGTCCTCCAGCTGCACACCGACTTCAGGGAGGAGGTGTTCGTCCTCCAGCTGTAAACCGACTTCAGGGAGGAGGTGTTCGTCCTCCAGCTGCAAACTGACTTCAGGGAGGAGGTGTTCGTCCTCCAGCTGCACACCGACTTCAGGGAGCAGCGAGGAGGTGTTCGTCCTCCAAGCGTCCTTCACAGCGTTCAGTGGCCTCCTGGCTCTGAACGCTGCCTTCAAGTGCATGCTCTCGGTGCAGTAAATCAGAGCCTCGAGTGGAGTCGTTTGTCTCGTCGCCCCGTCGGGCGTCACCTTCTTCGTCTTCCTCCAGCTCCTCCGTCTTTTCTCCCCGTGACGTCATCAGATCTCTCATCTCATGCCTCCTGCAGACAGAAGTAGAGGAGTAGAGGTCATGTGACCGTAGAGTTCTACTGATTCATTTGATGACTAAAGTACATTTATTAATCAACTGCGGTCCCAATAAGATCAGATATTCCTTCTTCGTCACCGTTCATCATTAATCCGTCAATAACTGCTTTGATAAAGTGATTTAAAGATCATAATTCATGAGCAGTTCTTACTCGGGTTGACCGTTGGATGATGACTTCTTCTTTCTGCTTTTATATTTTCTAAACCAGATTATTGCTGCGATTAACCCCAAAAGGAGAATGGCTCCAATCACTGCGCCTGCAACGACTCCGGCATAATGGGGACTGTCTGCAACAGAATAAGAGTTTAATTAGTTTAATAATTTTAATAATTTTAATTGGTTTAATTTATTTAATTTATGTAATTATTTTAATTGGTTTAATTAGTTTAATTAACTTTCTTTGAATCAAACTCCTGAGCATCAGTTGTTGGCTGATGATTTATTTTAAAGTATTCTTTGTGTTCATGGAGTTTACTCCAGAGGGTCCAAACTGGCCCTCAAATACCAATCAATCAATAATCTCTAATCTGTAATCTGTAGGATGGCATCATGCGGCTGACCTGCAGCCTCCCGCCTCAGAGAGAAGCTGCTCGTGAAGCTCTGCTCAGCCTCGTGGAGCTCACAGCTGTAGAGACCCTCCTGCTGGGGGGACAGGGCCTCCAGCCTGAGGCTCGTGGGCTCAGAACCGATCTTCACATGCGGCCTCCAGGCCTCTGAGACCACGGCGCCGGACCCGGTCCGGTTCAGGATGACCTGACTGTGGTTGAACCTCCAGGTGAGGCCCGTTGGAGGCCTGCCGGAGGACCTGCAGGTGATGGTGGCTTCAGTGTGTGAGCCAACGATGGAGGCTGAGGACACAGAAGGAGCCTTGGCGGTCAGATATCTGCTGCTCCTCATCAGAACCGGCTTCTCCTCAGAATCACCTACTGGGTCGGAACCACGTGGCGGTCCTGTGGCTCAGTGCAGTGCTGACGGTGCAGCTGTAGTCCAGACCAGGATCTGGACCCTCCAGAGAGCTGCTGATGCTGTAGAGCTGCTGCTCAGGCGACTGGGTGGGGGTTCCGTTCTGGAAGGTCCCGTTGGACCGAGGCTCGGTGGTCCAGGTGAGCGTAGGTTCAGGGTAGACCCCCTGGGAGCTGCAGGTGATCCTGTCCTCCAGCTGCTGCATGTCCACTTTACGCACCGGAGCTGCGATGAAAAGAAAGAGAAAAAGTTTAAACAGCTTTCAGAGTGGACTTGTAGGAAATAACAGTCAATTGTGGTGAAGTCGTCCTCTGAGTGTCTCGTTCTCCTACCGTCCACTTTCAGGTTGATGTACTTGTACTTGTTGACAGCATTGTTGCTGATGTAGCACTGGTATCTGCCCTCGTCCTGAAGCTTCACCCCCTTCAGGAGGAGAGAGGCATTTCCTTTGGGGATCTGGTCCTTGAACAGAGACGTCCTGTTTCTGAAGCGCTCGCTCTGATTGTTTAGCTGGTCTTTGTTGTAGTAGAAGGAGTGGATGGGAATATCTCCTTGAACCGCATGCCAATAGAGGACTAACTCCCCACCAGTCTGGAAGTCGCACGGTAAAATGCAGCTCTCCATGAAAATACAGGGTACCTCAACATCTGCAACACATCAGGTAACGAGACTGTGGGTCAGTTATGGTACTACAAGTATAGTCTATAGGGCCTGTGGGTCAGTTATGGTACTACAAGTATAGTCTATAGGGCCTGTGGGTCAGTTATGGTACTACAAGTATAGTCTATAGGGCCTGTGGGTCAGTTATGGCCTGTGGGTCTGGGGGTCAGTTCTAGTACGATAACTTGAGTTTAAACTTTAAAGGGTGTGTGTTCCCTTTCTGTCAGCAGCATTTTTCAGTCACCAGGAAATTATGTCATCAGGAATTTACGAGGCAGCTGTATGCTGTCATACAGGTATTAATTCACTTTCGATGAACTCATAGATAAACACATGTGTGGCTCAGGTTTCACCCCAGTGGAGGAATGAGTCCAGACGGGTTCCGCAGCATTCATACGATCATCCGCCTCTCATTCCTCTCGCCGCTGACTGTGTTCTCTGGTTGGTCCTTTGTGTCTAATTCTCAAAGACAATGAGGCGTCATCCGTCCTCTTTTGTCTTTTGATATGTGAACTAACTGCAAGGGTTTCATGTCACTTTAGCAGATATTAAAGATATCGTTTTGAATGGAACCCATTGAAAAGGATTCCGGTCTGAGCTTGACGTATTATTCCAGATTCAAACTTCTCAGCCTCTGTGTTTTACAAAATTGGATGTCTGGTAAAGTAATAACTCAAAGCAACGACCTTCTCTTGTCCTCTCCTCTCCGACACGTTGGAACACGACTCTCCTTCCCAAGCCGAGTCCGGCTCCCCAAGCGCCCACATGCTGCGACCTCGCCCTGACCTCGGATCAGCCCCCCCCCCCCCCCCCCCCCCCCACGTGGGGTTTCCTCGACTCGGCAGTCCCTCCAATAACGAGAGTACTATCAACAGATCCTTTTGCGATGCTTTTTGATGAAGACGAGCGTCTCCTTTCCTTTCCTTCCCTCTGCTCTCTGTCTTCATCCGTTAAGTGTCCTCGTCTGCCTCCTTCCTCTCTCGACCCGCCTGAACATGTCCCGTGTTGCTCCAGCAGCCCGAGGCCGACTCACCTCCTCCTGCTCCGCTCTGCAGCAGAGCGAGGACCCCCAGGAGCACGGCGCGCTGCATCCTCCTCTTCCTCTTCCTCCTCGCGCTGCACTCGGCGGTCTGACGAGCCGCCGATCGGTGATCTGTGATCTCTGAGGGCGCGGCAGCTTTCACTCAGCAGCCGCTCGCATTCCTGATCCATTTCATCAGGATTCAAACGTCTCGCCTCCGAAACCAAACGGCACCGGTGTCTCCTGACGCATTGGACTTGTTTGTCCCTTCATCTCTTCATGTCTTCATCCCTTTATTCCTACATCCCTTCATCTCTTCATGTCTTCATCCCTTCATCCCTACATCCCTTCATCTCTTCATGTCTTCATCCCTTTATTCCTACATCACTTCATCTCTTCATGTCTTCATCCCTTCATCCCTACATCACTTCATGTCTTCATCCCTTTATTCCTACATCACTTCATCTCTTCATCTCTTCATCCCTACATCCCTTCATCTCTTCATCCCTTCATCCATACATCCCTTCATCCCTACATCCCTTCATCTCTTCATCCCTTCACCCCTTCATCCCTTCATCTCTTCATTCCTTCATCCATTCACCCCTTCCCCCGTTCATCCCTTCATCCCTCCATACCTACATGCCTTCATCCCTTCATTCTTTCATCCCTAAATCCCTTCATTCCTACATCCCTTCATCCATACATCCTTTTATCCCTTCATCCCTTTATCCCTTCATCCTTTTATCCCTTCATCCCTTTCCCCTGGACCTCTTTTCCTCTTCATGACTTACCTCCATGGTGCTTGTTAGTGAATAAGGGAAATACAAGAGGTCCCAGTACAGAACCTTGTGGAACTCCATGACTAACGGTGGTTATCGAGGCTTCATCGTTTACACGAAGGTCAAGACCAGTACAGAGACGAGTCCTCTATCAGCATTAAGGACTAATAAGACCAGTACAGAGAGGAGTCCTCTATCAGAACTAAGGTCTTACAAGACCAGTACAAATGAGTCCTCTATCAGGACTAATGTCTAACTAGACCAGTACAAATGAGTCCTCTATCAGGACTAAGGTCTAACTAGACCAGTACAGAGAGGAGTCCTCTATCAGGACTAAGGTCTAACTAGACCAGTACAGAGAGGAGTCCTTTATTATTTAATAAACGGTCTTAAGGACCTCAGAGAGGAAGTGAAGGATATTTAATATCCATGGATACGTCTTGTTCCGTCGTTACAGCATCTGTTATGTCCCTAAATAAATAAATATAAAATGTGTTATTGCTCAGCATAGTTGTCTCTTTAGGGCTTTATTAAGTGTTACAACCTATAAAAAAAACAAAGAATCAATAATAAATAATATTTTCACTATACAAGGAAAAGTCTCAAAACTCAATATAAATAAATGATATTTAATTGTTTGATTGTTTAATCTCCAGTAGAGAGTTAGCTCTTTGTCCCGGTAAATAAAATACATAAACAAAGGCACAAACTGTTCGGTAACTCATTTCTCTTAAACGTCAGAGTTGACTCTGGACATGTGATTTTATATTTCATTTGACGACTTTAAAAAAAAAAAAGAAAAAAGAATTTCAGCTTTTTTAACGACTGCTAAGTCGGTTCATTTGTACAAAGTGTTCGTTGTCGCTGATCCTTCATGACCTGGACAAATGTGTATTTATGAATCGTTCAATACTTTAACAAATCAAACAAAAAACAGATTCATCAAAAACACCAAAACGTGTTCGTCCTCCAGCTGCAAACTGACTTCAGGGAGGAGGTGTTCGTCCTCCAGCTGCAAACTGACTTCAGGGAGGAGGTGTTCGTCCTCCAGCTGCAAACTGACTTCAGGGAGGAGGTGTTCGTCCTCCAGCTGCAAACTGACTTCAGGGAGGAGGTGTTCGTCCTCCAGCTGCAAACTGACTTCAGGGAGGAGGTGTTCGTCCTCCAGCTGCAAACTGACTTCAGGGAGGAGGTGTTCGTCCTCCAGCTGCACACCGACTTCAGGGAGCAGCGAGGAGGTGTTCGTCCTCCAAGCGTCCTTCACAGCGTTCAGTGGCCTCCTGGCTCTGAACGCTGCCTTCAAGTGCATGCTCTCGGTGCAGTAAATCAGAGCCTCGAGTGGAGTCGTTTGTCTCGTCGCCCCGTCGGGCGTCACCTTCTTCGTCTTCCTCCAGCTCCTCCGTCTTTTCTCCCGGTGACGTCATCAGATCTCTCATCTCATGCCTCCTGCAGACAGAAGTAGAGGAGTAGAGGTCATGTGACCGTAGAGTTCTACTGATTCATTTGATGACTAAAGTACATTTATTAATCAACTGCGGTCCCAATAAGATCAGATATTCCTTCTTCGTCACCGTTCATCATTAATCCGTCAATAACTGCTTTGATAAAGTGATTTAAAGATCATAATTCATGAGCAGTTCTTACTCGGGTTGACCGTTGGATGATGACTTCTTCTTTCTGCTTTTATATTTTCTAAACCAGATTATTGCTGCGATTAACCCCAAAAGGAGAATGGCTGCGATTAAAATGGTTCCAATCACTGCGCCTGCAACGACTCCGGCATCCTGGGGACTGTCTGCAACAGAATAAGAGTTTAATTAGTTTAATAATTTTAATAATTTTAATTGGTTTAATTTATTTAATTTATGTAATTATTTTAATTGGTTTAATTAGTTTAATTAACTTTCTTTGAATCAAACTCCTGAGCATCAGTTGTTGGCTGATGATTTATTTTAAAGTATTCTTTGTGTTCATGGAGTTTACTCCAGAGGGTCCAAACTGGCCCTCAAATACCAATCAATCAATAATCTCTAATCTGTAATCTGTAGGATGGCATCATGCGGCTGACCTGCAGCCTCCCGCCTCAGAGAGAAGCTGCTCGTGAAGCTCTGCTCAGCCTCGTGGAGCTCACAGCTGTAGAGACCCTCCTGCTGGGGGGACAGGGCCTCCAGCCTGAGGCTCGTGGGCTCAGAACCGATCTTCACATGCGGCCTCCAGGCCTCTGAGACCACGGCGCCGGACCCGGTCCGGTTCAGGATGACCTGACTGTGGTTGAACCTCCAGGTGAGGCCCGTTGGAGGCCTGCCGGAGGACCTGCAGGTGATGGTGGCTTCAGTGTGTGAGCCAACGATGGAGGCTGAGGACACAGAAGGAGCGCGGCGGTCAGATATCTGCTGCTCCTCATCAGAACCGGCTTCTCCTCAGAATCACCTACTGGGTCGGAACCACGTGGCGGTCCTGTGGCTCAGTGCAGTGCTGACGGTGCAGCTGTAGTCCAGACCAGGATCTGGACCCTCCAGAGAGCTGCTGATGCTGTAGAGCTGCTGCTCAGGCGACTGGGTGGGGGTTCCGTTCTGGAAGGTCCCGTTGGACCGAGGCTCGGTGGTCCAGGTGAGCGTAGGTTCAGGGTAGACCCCCTGGGAGCTGCAGGTGATCCTGTCCTCCAGCTGCTGCATGTCCACTTTACGCACCGGAGCTGCGATGAAAAGAAGAAGAATGAAGAAGAAGAGTTGTGAGGAAGAACCCGCGTGAGGAGCAGGTCTGTGTTCATGTTACTCATATCATGATTTATTAATCCATGTGAAGCTGTTTCTGCACCGAGCCTCGTTGGGCCCAACCGGGCCCGGAGCTCACGGAGGGTTCTAACATCACGGTACATCACGGCCGCCGAGCCACGGGAAGGAAATACATGGACGTGAGAAAAAAGTATGAACATTTATAAAAAATATGAAATTTCATGAAAATTCATGAAAATTTGAAAATTCATGAAGATTTGAAAATCTTTTAAAAAAATTATGAAAATTCATGACATTTTTTTTAAATGCTAAAGGAATTATGAGAATTCATGAACATTTATAAAAAAATATGAAATCTGTGATAATTCATGAAGATTTTTTTAAATTATGAAAATGTATGAAAATTCGTGAAAATTCATGAATATTTCTAAAAAACATGAAATCTATGATAATTCATGAAGATTTTTAAAAATGCAAAATAAATGAATAATTATAAAAATTCATGAACATTCATGAGCATTTATAGAAAATTCTGAAAATGTATGAAAATTTATGACATTTTTTAAAAATGCTAACAAAATAAATAAAAATTCATGATTTTTTTTAAAACGGCAAAGTTTTGCAAATTCATGAAAATGTGAACATTCATGAACATTTATAAAAATGATGAACATTCATGATAAAAAAAGAAATGCTGAACATTCATTTTAAAAAATGCAAAGAAAATTATGAGAAATTCTGAAATTATAATTATACATACATATATATATATTTATGTATATATACATATATATGTATATATATTTATGTATATATATGAAAATGTAATACTAACTATATACATACACACACATATATATGTGTGTGTATGTATATAGTTATTTTGTTCTGCGTGTTTCTCGTACCGTACACGTTCAGCTGGTAGAAGGACTCCTTGGTGCCGCTGCTGGTGCTGGTGTAGCACTTGAAGCGGCCCTGGTCCTGAACCTGCAGCCCGGTCAGCCGCAGCGAGGCGTTTCCGGTCCCGGGGGTCTGGTCCCTGACCAGCGAGGTCCGGCCTCTGAAGGCCGGGTCCTGCAGCTGCAGCTGGTCCCGGCCGCGGTAGAAGGAGTGGACCGTGCGTCCCGGGCCCACCTGCCAGTGCAGAAGATTCTCCCCTCCGGGCGGGAAGCTGCACGGTAAGACGCAGCTGCCCCCCAGGACACAGGCCGCGGCATCTGGGGAGGAGGCGGAGCCTAACGGTTTGAATACAGACGGACCCACGCGGAGGCCTCGATGATGATGATGATGATGATGATGATGATGATGATGATGATGATGATGATGATGACGACTCTGATATGAGCCACTTGGCTTTTAAATAATGAAACAACGGTAACTTCAAAATAACTCGAGACTTTGGGACCCGAACCCCGGTGTCCTGGGTGAAAGTCCCGTGAACACCTGACCCCCCACCTGACCCCCCACCTGACCCCCCCCCCCTGCTGTAGCTCAGCTCTCAGCTGTCGTTGTGATTGGCTGTCGGTCGTGTTCAGGAATCGTGTTCTGCGACATTCCTGAGGCGACTCTTTGTTTCTGTTCCTCAGATTCATTCACCGTGTTTCTCCTCTTCTAGTTTCTCATATTTATTTAGTTTTTTGGTTAAAACTCGACAGCTGAAACTCGACGGCTGAAACTCGACGGCTGAAACTCGACGGCTCATCACGACCAAAGTCCAGAACGAGATACGAGCAAAAGCAAATCAATAACACAACGCTTCAGGATCAGAATCAGATTCAGGTTCAGGTTCAGGATCAGGATCAGGATCAGATCCTGGATCAGGTTCAGGTTCAGGAGCAGGTGTGGACTCACCTTCTCCGTTGGTCGTCGTGACGACGGCCAGGATCCCTAAGAGCACGACGCGGTCCCACAGAGACATCCGCCAGCTGGAGGGAGTGAAGTCATGTGACCCGATAACACCTGAGGCTCAAGGACACACCTGCAGGGAGTGAGTGAGTGTGAGTGAGTGTGTGTGAGTGTGTGTGTGTCTGAGTGTGTGTGAGTGTGTGTGAGTGTGTGTGTGTGTGTGAGTGTGTGAGAGTGTGTGTGAGTGTGTGTGTGTGTGTGTCTGAGAGTGTGTGTGTGAGTGTGTGTGAGTGTGTGTGTGTGTGTCTGAGAGTGTGTGAGTGAGTGAGTGTGTGAGAGTGAGTGTGTGTGTGTGTGTGAGTGTGTGAGAGTGTGTGTGTGTGTCTGAGAGTGTGTGTGAGAGTGAGTGTGTGTGTGTGTGTGAGTGTGTGAGAGTGTGTGTGTGTGTCTGAGAGTGTGTGTGTGAGTGAGTGTGTGTCTGAGAGTGTGTGTGTGAGTGTGTGTGAGTGTGTGTGAGTGTGTGTGTGTCTGAGAGTGTGTGTGTGAGTGAGTGTGTGTGAGAGTGTGTGTGTGTGTGTGTGTGAGTGTCTGAGAATGTGTGAGTGTGTCTGTTTAGAAGGTTCAAGGTTCAATGTTTTTTATTTGACCAGCAGTCCAGACACATCGGAATTATTTATGCAGGGCTCTGCGAGTCACAGAGATACAAAACAAACACACTATAATAATAATAATAATAATAATAATAATAATAATAATAATAGTAATGTATGCAGTATTAACAGTATTAACAATATTAGCAGTATTAACAGTATTAACTAGCCTGATGATGTCATCCTCATAGTTCTAGTCATAATGAGTCTGATCCGCTCCGCTGGGCTGTGATTAAGGGGCGTGTCTATGTATTAAGGGGCGTGTCTCAACCAACCAGGAAAGAAAATGCCTCTTCTCAATTGGATAGAGCTACAACCAACCAGGTGGGAGGGCGACGGGTCGGACCGCCTGAGCATCCTGATGGAATGGAGCCTTCTCTGGCCTCTCCCCGTGGCTGTGGGGGGAGGAGTCCAGCTCAGGTCAGATGTCACCTGCATTCCCAGGAGTCTGGAGCACCTCAGGCCCGTTGCTGACGAGAGGCTGCAGAGGGGGAGGACTCTCCCTGAAGGCCAGTATTGTCTCCCTGGTCTTGTCTGTGTTGAGCAGTGGTCCCCAAACTACGGCCCGCCTCCACATGTGGACCGGCCCCCTGAACAATACCAGAGACGAGGTCCGATTTACTATTTTTTTCACCCGGCCCGCTGATTGAGACGGTTGAGATTGCAGTGAGACGCGGAGAAAATGTGAAGCGGTGCTCTTCTTCGCAATAGAAGATCTTTGATGGGACGTGCCGAGTCTCGGCCAATCAGCGTTCAGATGTCGACAAGAGCGCAGGTCAGGTGAGTGGCGTCCCCCACCTGGGTCTGGTGTTTGGGGACGGAAGGATGATGAGGATTTGAAGATGCGGGGAGCAACAGCCTGGGATCGTGACGGGTTGAAGATGTCAGCGTACACTCCGGCTCGTGGTTCCCCACAGACCTGCAGGACTCCATCAGGTCCCTCAGCCTTGTAGGGGTCTACCCTCCTCAGGGCCTTCAGGACCCGTGTGTGCGTCACCTGAGAGGCGGAGTCCACGGGGTCACAGGGTCACGGGGGCTTAGAGGGGGTGTCCGTGTTCAGCCTGTACGCGACACTCACAAGGACACATTGCAGTTCTCTGGGCAAATGAAACGCTCTTAGCCTCAGTCGATACTCCACATGTGCAGAGCCAGATGTTGATGTGATCTCCAGGATGTTTGACGAGGCCGCTCCTCCCCGCGAGTCTTTCCGCTCTCCGCAGCGCGTCGGTCCCCGTGTGGCCGTCTGGTGTAACTGCCTCGGTGTTCTCTGAGCCCCGTGTGGCCGTCTGGTGTAACTGCCTCGGTGTTCTCTCCGTGTGTCAGAGTGGAGCCGTCCTGAAAGTCCTTCAGCATGGAGCTCCTCCCCTTGTTGTCCAGAGACTGAACATTTGCAAATAGTATGATTGAGGTTAAAGTTAGTTCAGAAGTATAAAGTTCAGAATGTTTTAAGATTACAAAACATTAACTTGGGCCTCTCCCTTTCTCTCTCTCCATCTCCCTCTCTCTCTCCCCTCTCTCTCTCCCTCTCTGACTCTGACTTTCTCTTTCACTTTATATCAGTGAATATTAACAGAATATTAACAGAAAATTCAGAGAGAATCCAGCTAATATTGAGAGAAAGCTGTTTTATGGCTAATTAAACATTAATTATGTTTTGGTTATTAATATGTTATTAAGTTCTGTGTCTTGAGATGTTGTCACGTCAGATAGAAACCGGACACACGCCTTCAGTGAAAAGTCTTTTTTAATAACATTACATTGTTTATATTTGGCAAAAAGGTCAAGAGGTCAAGAGGTCAAGAGCGTGTCGCCTGCAGAGAGAACGAGAAACGGCGGATTAGATATTGATGACGTCACCCTCGTGTTCATCACGCCGGCCGAAGACGAAGGCGCTTCACCTCGTGAGGACCCGCTACGCTCCGAGGAGGTTTCAAAGAAGTCTTTTATTTTGTAGATCCTGCTGAGCAGGAAGCTGAGTTCTTAGCTCCAGCAGCACTGTTAACGTTGTTAGCACTGTTAATATTGTTAGCACTGTTAGATCCAGTAGCATTGTTAGCACTGTTAACATTGTTAGCACTGTTAATATTGTTAGCACTGTTAGATCCAGTAGTATTGTTAGCACTGTTAGCACTATTAACTCCAATATCACTGTTAACATTGTTAACACTGTTAGCTCCAGCAGCACTGTTAACGTTGTTAACATTGTTAACATTGTTAGCGTTGTTAACGTTGTTAGCACTGTTGTAGTTTCTGGGTTTCTGGATGCATAGCGGCGTCCAGCTCGTTAAGCTCCACCCCTATAAGCTCTGCCCCAATAGCCCCGGAGCTGGGGCGTTTGTTGTGTTCCGTTGAACAGGCCCCGGCCCCTTCCAGACCCCCACAGCTGGTCCGAGTCCAGTCTTAGAGTTCACGTTCTATGCCTCCAGAGCCACAAAAGTACCAAACATGACAGAGTAGGAAAATAAAATACTTCTTTCTGTCTCTAGGCAGAAGTGGGCGTGTTCGTTTTCTTCATGCGGCGCTAGTTTCCCGTTAACTGAGAGACGTCTGGAGGCCCGGCGGCTCGTCGGCGCCCGCCGCCAGCAGGCGGCTGTCGGCCGTGGAGTCTGTGAGGAAGAGGAGGAGGAGACGAAGGTCAGCAAGTTCTACTGGCATCATTTATAATCAGTTCCCAATGTTATGGAGTTCAAAACTTTAAAAAAGAGCTGATTTTAGAGAAGTTATTAATGTAAGAGCAGCTTGTTAAAGGGTTTAACGCACTAATGAGCGCCATGTGTTTGACTCGATATACAAACACTAATCAATAAAGAGCATTAACTAAATCCGGCTGCTTCCATTGGTCGACTCATCAACAGAGAAACGGCCACCTGCTGGAGAATCACTCTAAAGGTGATTTTAACAATATTCATGTTATTCAGCCTCTCAAATTTGGATATTTCCTGAATTTCTCTGTTTAATATCATTTCCCCACCAAATATCTTTGAGGTTTGGGATTAAATAAGAAATGTAAATACATCAACTTTCACCATTTCAAATCAAAATATTGATCTATAAAAATAATCGGCATATAATAAAAATAGTTTTTTGTCGGTAAAATATCTGTAAACTGCTTATTAATACTAAATATGAGGACTTCAAGATCTGAATGAATAGAGACTTGTTTTCCTTCCGCCTCATTCATAAACTCAGACTCCTCCCTTCGTAAAGGTTTAATGTGCTGTTAGCGGAGCTCTGGCGCCCCCTGGCGGCCAGCGGGGGAGGTGCGCGGTGAGTGCCCTGACGCGCAGACCTTTGACCCGGTGCAGCTCCGTCGCCTCCTCGGGGTCGGGCCTGGGCTTCGCGGCGCGTCCTGAGGACCAATCAGAAGGCTTCATTAAAGCACGCGCACGGGAATTAAGATAAAGAACAAATGGATACAACTGATGATTTTGTTTTCTGATGATTAATTTCTCTTTGTTTTCATTGATCTGCATTCGATGCTTAATGAACGTGACGTCAGACGTGACCCGGAAGTAAATACTGGAAACTGGTGCGACTGGTTTGGATGTGTGTATTTTAATAAAGGAGGGGTAATTATAATTATTATAATATTTTAATTATTTTAACACACACACACTCTCCCTCTCCCTCTCTCTCTCTCGCGCTCTCTCTTACACACACACACACACACACACACACACACACACACACACACACACACACACACACACACACACACACACACACACACACCAGCTGATCTTATGATCTTATTGAGCTTTTCTTATAATTTTCCAAACGTAGACTATAATAATAACAATAATAATAATAATAATTGTAGATTGTTTTTTCTTCCAGTTTTTCTTTCAGTTTATTTCACAACAATCAACAAGCAGAGGTGGGAAATAAAAAGTGTGCTTGATGTTTTTCAACAAGCAATGCATCAGAATTTTTTTAAATAATAATGATATATTAACGTATATATATTTATACTTCATACTTTTGATAAATAAATAACTTAGCACATCACACGTCTTTTCAAGTAAGATTTTGAAATAAGAGCTTTTACTTTCTAGAGTCAATTATCAGGAAACTTTATACATATAAATATAGATTTAAATTTAAATCTAAATATATATATATATATATACAGTATATATATAAATACATATGAGCATATATATATTCAACAAAATCTCTAAATATATATATATATATGAATATATATATATACATTTATTTATATATATACATATATATATATATAATTATATATATATGAATATATATATATATACATTTATTTATATATATACATATATATATAATTATGTATATATGAATATATTTATATTAAAATATATATACATATGTAATGAATATATGAATATTTATATAAATATATAAATAAATACATATATAGTGAATAAGTAACAGTTTATTGTATTTTCTAAATTAAATAATCATTGTGGAACATGAGCTTCATTCTAATCTCCCCAAAAACCCAAATCTATGATCACACGGTGTGGATGACCACCCAGACATCCCATAATAGTTGTGCCCTCCCCCAGTCGGGATACGTTGTGTTCGTGGTGGGTCAGTCAGGTGGTCTTCTCTCTACCAGTCAGGGTCCAGGTCTGCCGGAGTCCATGTTTACCTTTGAGCTTCAGGTAGACCAGCAGGCCGACCGCGGCCAGCGCCAGCAGGCCCGCCCCCAGCCCCGCCGTCCACCAATAGGACGAGGGCTCGTCCGCCGAGCTCCGCCCCCCTGCACACCGGAAGCAAACACAGTAAGATATATAGTATTCTCTATATTTATATTTATATAATATTTATATTCAGTATTTCATATTATGAAAATATTCATATTTAATATGTTTGGTGCTACCACTCTGATGGAGGTCTCTAGAGGACCAGGACCACACTGAGGTCTACAGAGGACCAGGTCTACACTGAGGTCTCTAGAGGACCAGGACTACACTGAGGTCTACAGAGGACTAGGACTACACTGAGGTCTCTAGAGGACCAGGTCTACACTGAGGTCTACAGAGGACCAGGACTACACTGAGGTCTCTAGAGGACCAGGACTACACTGAGGTCTCTAGAGGACCAGGTCTACACTGAGGTCTACAGAGGACCAGGTCTACACTGAGGTCTCTAGAGGACCAGGACTACACCGAGGTCTCTAGAGGACCAGACTGAGGTCTCTAGAGGACCAGGACTACACTGAGGTCTACAGAGGACCAGGACTAGACTTCCTCACAGTAACCTTAAGGCTCACTCTAGATCCTGGTCTAGATCCGGATCTAGATCCGGATCTAGACCTGGATCCGCCCCTGAAGTCCCAACCCCACGAGTCCCCGTTGCCTAGCGACCTCACCGACGGGCTGGTCGATGGCGACGTGGCTGCGCTCCGTGTGCGTGTTGCGCGGCAGCGAGAACACGCATGTGTAGCTGCCCGTGTGCTCGGCCGGCGCCGGGTCCATCAGCCGCAGGGACCCGTCCCCGAACGGGACCCGGAACCCGTCCAGCTCCACGTGGTCGCCCCACGGCGGCGCCGCCACGCTGGCCCCCGACCGGCTGTCGAAGGCCAGGATGGGGGAGGAGTCTACGCCGTTGGAGAAGCTCCATTGGAGCAGAGGCCGGTTCAGGTAAGGAGGCGCGGAGCAGGGCAGCGTCAGGTCCCGGCCTCCAGCGCCCCGGATCACTGGGGGGGGAAACAGGGCTCTGAAGGGTCCCCCAAGACCCGGACCCCTGAGGGGTCAGCACTAGTGGCGACTGGAGGACATGACAGGTGGAGTGACATCAACACATCAAATCTACCTCAACCAAGGAACCATATTTGGTTTCTCAATATAAAAGAAGTTATCATATTTTTGTTAAAATAATAGAAATTACCATATATGGAATTTTGCTCGTTAGTGGTCAAATGAAATAAGTTACCATATTTGTGGTCAAATAAAAGAAGTTACCATATCTGGAACCTTGCTCGTTTGCGGTAAAATAAAAGAAGTTACCATATTTGTGGTAAAATAAAAGAAGTTACCATATTTGTGGTAAAATAAAGAAGCTACCATATTTGGTTCCTTATCCGTTTGTAGTCAAATATAAGAAGTTACCATATATGGAACCTTGCTCGTTAGTGGTCAAATTAAAAAAGTTACCATATTTGTGGTCAAATAAAAGAAGTTACCATATCTGGAACCTTGCTCGGTAGTGGTCAAATTAAAGAAGTTACCATGTTTGTGGTAAAATAAAGAAGTTACCGTATTTGGTTCCTTACCCGTTTGTAGTCAAATATAAGAAGTTACCGTATATGGAACCTTCCCCATTTGTGCTCTAATAAATTAATACATTTGGTTGTTTGCCCGATAAAGGCTTGAACCTAAGATAAATCAAATATAACAATCCATTTAAATGTATATATAGATTCCGTGTTGAACGTTCTACCTCTCTCCTTGAGCGAGGAGGTCCAGGCCGGACCCCCGTAGGCGGTCGTGACCTTGCAGATGTAGACGAGGTCGGGTTGCCCGCTCAGCGTCTTCAGCCGGCTGTCCACGCCGTACAGGCCCTGCTTGTCGGCCGCCATGCGCGTGACGGGCCGCAGCGCCACGAAGGTGGGCGGCTCGGTGGCCCAGGTGACCCGCGGCGCCGGGTACACGCCCTGGGCCGTGCACTTCATCTCCTCGTAGCCGCTCAGCCGGGACAGCTCCAGGGACAGGCCTCGGATGGGTGCTGCACGCACACACACACAGACACACACACACACACACACGCAGACACACACAGACACACACGCAGACACACACACATTCTCAGCATGCTCAGACTCTAAGTGCCAGGCCCGATGCAGCCCGTCATCAGCCTCCCGATGATAACAGAGCAGCTCTGTGAACACAATGCATCGCTTATCACAAAACACTTTCTACTTCATTAAAAGCTTTGCGCGCCTTCACACGGCCGTCTGGGAGGAACCGACGAGGGCACAGACATCGGAGAGGCTCACGGGATTTAGAAGTAATCATACCCCTGATATTTAGGGTAAAAACAGGGAATTGCGTTACAAGAAAACTAGTTAAGAGGGTGCAGCCATGCAGGCGCCTCTGTGAGACTCTGAGTTACATCTCTAGCAGCTAACGTGCTAACATGCTAACGTTTGCTGATAGCGCGCTGCAGGGAGGCCAACACGAAGTGAGCATTGCATCAGTTCCCTTCCACTAAAGTAAATGTGCATTATTACAGAATATATCTACGAGTCTCACACAGTTAGTTCATGGACTTTAATGATGGTTGAAGCGTAAAGTGAGGAGCTAATGTCAGCTAACGTTAGCCTAGAGGGGAGCTCCACTGCGGTCACCTGACTTCACGGCTCCTCCCCTCTGAAGGAGGACGAGTGTCCTAGTGAGGACGCTCACTCGTCTCCTTCAGACTCTTTTTTTAAAGATACCAAG
Organism: Liparis tanakae; assembly: GCA_036178185.1. Lineage (NCBI taxonomy): Eukaryota > Metazoa > Chordata > Actinopteri > Perciformes > Liparidae > Liparis > Liparis tanakae. Next base: position 20,232,285 of record CM070096.1, read on the forward strand.
AAGCTTCTAAATTCTCCAGAGGGGCGTTCACTGACCTATTTCATATCAGAGAACTAAACGTTAAAATCTCTTCAGCTCGTGTTAATCACCTGATTTCAGAACCAAAAACACATCGACTTCCAGACGAGGGAATTAGATAAAATTAAATTCAGTTGATTTTGCTCCCAACAGGAAACAGGAAGTACTAAAACACCGACTCATCCGGGTTTAAGGACTCGGAGCGGAGGCAGCACGGAGGTCGGAGGAGGTCCTCGTGTCGCCTGCAGCTGGAAGTCCGATGATTGTTTGCCATTTTAATAAAGAAAAGAAGTCAATAATAACTACAATCGCGAAGTAAACGTCTGCTAAGTCACTTTGTGCAGTCAGACAAAAGGCGTCGCTCGTCGAGGGTTAGCCGTCGAATTAAAACCACACCTGGCTCCAGCTTTAGAGATTATAACTCAGTCTGAGTGAATAACGACAGCTAACAAGGCGTGTTGCTCTGTAACGGCTCTTTGAGAGGAAGCGGGGAAGCCCCGCCCCTCCTGGGTCTTCCTTGTCTTAGTCAACACATGTCACATGTTCAAAAGATTATTGTGCACGTCTTAGATTTGTCGTAAAGTCGTCTAGTCCTGCGTGAAACCAACATGGCCGCCACCAACATGGCCGCCAGCCCGCTAACCAGCTAGCATCGCTAAGTTTCAAATGTGGCGTTGAGAGAGATCGAGCGAGAACTTCCTGACGCTCGAACACTCGTAGCGTCAGTTTTTAATCACGTATTTATTTCACCGCTTTACGACTAAACGCGCAATTCCATGTCGCAATTCCAAAACGTGATCTTAAAACCGTTCGTGTGTCTTTTGAAATGGTTTGGATGGTTGAAGCCGCCCCGCCGCGTCGTGCTCCTCCCCCGCCGGCTCACCTGCGACCTTCACGATGACCTTGGCGTTGTGCTCGCCCTCCGCGGTGAGCGCGTGACACCTGTAGGCGCCCCGGTCCTTCAGGCTGCTGCTCCGGAGGTGCAGCGTGGCGTTCCCGCGCGAAATCCACTGCCGGGTGACGGTGGGCTCCTCCCCCTCCCCCTCCTCCTCCTCCTCCTCTTCCTCCTCTTCCTCCTCGCTGCTGTCACTGGCGCCGCCGCCGCCGCCGTCTTTCCGCTCAAACTTGTACACCATGACTTCCTGTCTGAACCACTCGATGGTCTCCCTGCTGCCCGGCTGGAAGCTGCAGGGCAGCAGGCACTCCTCGGCCACGATGCAGGTCACCTCCACGTCTGGAACGACAGCAGGTGAGACCAGGTGAGACCAGGGAGTTCAGGTGAGTCCAGGTAAGGGACTGTGATGGTCGGGGTGTTTACCAGTCAGAGAGATCTAGTGGCCGAAATGTAATATGATTCATACACGTTTGTTTTGTGGGAAGAAAAACCTGAAAATAAGAGTCACCGTGTTTTCATTAGCTTAGAAAGAGCAGTTTATATCCAACAAACATATATATATATATATATATATATATATATATATATATATATATATATATATATATATATATATATATATATATATATATATATATGTGTTTCAGTTGTCTGCAGTCTCGCCACTAGGTGGTGCCAGATCCTCCACACAGCCCTTTAAGTGTGTTTTTGTTTCTGAGGTTGTTAACCTGATGGAGTTTAGGACCATGGGGGATAAATGCCTCCTCATAGGCATGGGGATGAGCGGTCGCCCCGTCACCACCAGGTCGTCGGTTTGATCCCCGCTCTCCCCAGAGTTGCATGTTGAAGCGCCCTTGAGCAAGACACTGAACCCCCAGTCGCTCCCCGGACGCTTCACTGTCCTTTCATAAGAAACTTAGTTAGGTTTCTGCAACAGAAATACTTTGTAAAGATGATCGTAAAATACTTAGTTAGGTTCAGGAAAAGATAGTAAAATACTGAGTTAGGTTTCTGAAAAAGATCGGGGTTTACTTGGCCGCTTGGTTTGTATTTGGTGTGTTAAAACATTTGAGATTGTTGAGCAAAAATAATTTACCTGGAAATATATATATTAAAATGTTTTCATTCATGGCTAAACAATAACATTATTGGAAATTGTTGTAGAAGATTTCTGTGTTTTTGGGAGAATAGTTTAATAGTTTTCAATCAATATGTTATGGAGGGAAATCAAAGTCAAGTTTGTCTTTCTGAGCTTCATACGTGAGGAGTCGTGACCCACAGACGACCTCAGGGGGAGAGAGTCTGCGTTGAGGAAACATGAGGGAACATGAGGGAACATGAGCAGGAGACGAGGACAGAGGAGACCTTTAGGGCTGCTTGACCCCCCCAACCATCAGGGGGGTCAAGGAACCAAATACGGTCATGTTTCCATCCTCTGACTCCATCTCCACATTCCTGTGTCTCTGTTTCTCAAATCAATTCACACACACACACACACACACACACACACACACACACACACACACACACACACACACACACATATATTTAACATTACAACATTCAGCCGGTTATAGTTAAAGCAATATAAAACAAGTAAAACCTGTTTTATTGTTCGTATCCTACCCGCATGTTTAACTTTTGACCACACCCCAAAGGTGATGTCATAGTTGGTGACAGGTGAGAAAGGATCCGTACGTTTTTATTGAGGTTCTCAGATCTCTGATACTCAAGTATATAAACTTGTAAATATTCAGCATTTATCTGAGCCAATAGTTAAACCGCTTGTCAATGTCAGACGTGATCATAGAGCCGATCAGATCGAGTCCTTATTGACCCACGATGACCTGTGACCTCTCTCAGTCCACTGTGTCGACTCCGGGCCATCGAGTGTCTCTGGTAAGTCACATCATGGCTCTGCAGCATCTGGATGACGTTCATTTACATTCTAGCATATTGTTTTACCGGCTGTGTGCATTTGCACTGGAGAGGGGGCGTGGCTTAGCTCCGTGAAAAAACAAGTTATCATTTCACGGCCAGGTGTCATGTGACTTCTGACGGCCAGGCGTCGCGTGACGCTTCGTGCCCTTGCAGAAAGTCTGAGCGGAGCAAACACGCTAAGTGGAACACGAGCGTCACACGCGTGACGAGTCGAGTCCGTTTCAAAGGAGCAGGCGAGACTTCAAGAGGAGGTCACAGGAACCGCTGATTGCACAATCTGAAGGCTGCAGTGGGAACAGTGGGACACATGCCGCGATGCCCTGGCGTGACTCCACCTGAGTCGTTAGAGTTCACCTGAGTCGTTAGTGTTCATCACCTGAGTCGTTAGTGTTCATCACCTGAGTCGTTAGAGTTCACCTGAGTCGTTAGTGTTCATCACCTGAGTCGTTAGTGTTCATCACCTGAGTCGTTAGAGTTCACCTGAGTCGTTAGTGTTCATCACCTGAGTCGTTAGTGTTCATCACCTGAGTCGTTAGAGTTCACCTGAGTCGTTAGTGTTCATCACCTGAGTCGTTAGTGTTCATCACCTGAGTCGTTAGAGTTCACCTGAGTCGTTAGTGTTCATCACCTGAGTCGTTAGTGTTCATCACCTGAGTCGTTAGAGTTCACCTGAGTCGTTAGTGTTCATCACCTGAGTCGTTAGTGTTCATCACCTGAGTCGTTAGAGTTCACCTGAGTCGTTAGTGTTCATCACCTGAGTCGTTAGTATTTTATTCACCATCGTTGCTTCATCATTACAATGTTCTCTGAAACCCCCCTGGTCCACATGTCCCCCCCAGTCCACATGTTCTCCCCCTGGTCCACATGTCCCCCCTGGTCCACATGTCCCCCCTGGTCCACATGTCCCCCCTGGTCCACATGACCCCCCTTGTCCACATGTCCCCCCCTGGTCCACATGTCCCCCCTGGTCCACATGACCCCCCCTGTCCACATGTCCCCCTGGTCCACATGTCCCCCCCCTGGTCCACATGTCCCCGCCAGTCCACATGTCCCCCATGGTCCACATGTCCCCCCCAGTCCACATCTTCTCTCCCCCCCTGGTCCACATGTCCCCCCCAGTCCACATGTCCCCCCCTGGTCCACATGTCCCCCCTGGTCCACATGTCCCCCTGGTCCACATGTCCCCCCCCTGGTCCACATGTCCCCCCTGGTCCACATGTCCCCCTGGTCCACATGTCCCCCCTGGTCCACATGTCCCCCCCTGGTCCACATGTCCCCCCAGTCCACATGTCCCCCCTGGTCCACATGTCCCCCCAGTCCACATGTCCCCCCCTGGTCCACATGTCCCCCTGTCCCCCTCTAATGGTCCCATGTCCTGACCCCATGTAACATGTGAGTCCCTGGGTCCAGACTGTCCCAGAGTCCACATGTCACCTGACCCAGTGTCACCTGGACCCAGTGTCACCTGACCCAATAGTCACCTGACCCAATAGTCACCTGACCCAGTAGTCACCTGACCCAGTAGTCACCTGACCCAGTAGTCACCTGACCCAGTAGTCACCTGACCCAGTAGTCACCTGACCCAGTAGTCACGTGACCCAGTAGTCACCTGACCCAGTAGTCACCTGACCCAGTAGTCACCTGACCCAGTAGTCACCTGACCCAGTAGTCACCTGACCCAGTAGTCACGTGACCCAGTAGTCACGTGACCCAGTAGTCACCTGACCCAGTAGTCACGTGGCTCGTGGGTCACGTGACGTGTCAGGTTCCTGTCCAGCGGCTCGTGGTCGGCGGCACAAAGCGGCGTCTGTGTCTCACCTGGCGTCCCGTCCTGCGTGGCGAGGCCGACCCACAGCAGGACGCAGGCCCAGGTGTGCAGCGCGGCCATGTTCCCCTGACCCCTGACCCCTGACCCCAGAGCCTGGCTGTGTTCCGGATGGTGGTCCTCCTCCTGGATCACTGGGCGGGTCAGCGTCACACACACACACACACACACACACACACACACAGGGAGAGAGAGAGAGGGAGACCATGGTCAGAGACACATGAGGAGGACAGACGATACGCAACGGGGAGGTGGGCCAACATGTGCAGCTCTGAGGAGGAGGAGGAGTCGTCCTTCATCACCAAAACAAAGATCAATGGACATCTGAATTTCAGCTGCACTCCAACACGACTACCGAGAGCAAAGACTTTCTCTTCTCTCTTCTCTTCTTTCTCTTCTTTCTCTTCTCTTCTTTTGTCTTTTCTTCTCTTCTCATCCCCAAATCACTGCCTCTTATCTCTTCAGCGCTTTGCTCGGCGCACAATGAAGGGGACGCATTATGTCTCTTCAGTTCTCTTCATGTCTCTTTATGTCTCTTCATGTCTCTGTATGTCTTTCCTAACAGATCAATAATCAATAATTAATCTAAATTACCACTATTATTAATCATTGAAAAGAGATGGTCATAAAGTGACTTGTGGAGCGAGGTCGCTGTGCCTTTGATCTTCTTCATGTCTTATTGAGACGCCGCGTCTCTGAAGACATCATCGATAAGTTATTGATCTCACCTCCACGGCGTTATGACTTATCAATAACTCTGTCAGGTCTTCACTTACACACACACACCTGCAGTCATACTCACTGCAGCCACTAGGACTCTTTGACCTTTGACCTTTACACTCTACATTCTATAATAACACACTTATTAATACCACGCTTACTAATAACACACTTATTAATAACACACTTACTAATAACACACTTATTAATAACACACTTACTAATAACACACTTACTAATAACACACTTATTAATAACACACTTACTAATAACACACTTATTAAAGTATCAGAGTATTAAAGTATGAACGTTTCAAAATATGAAAGTATGAAAGTATGAAAGTATCAAAATATCAAAGTATGAACATATGAAAGTATGAAAGTATTTAAATATCAAAATATCTAAGTATGAAAGTATGGAAGTATCAAAATATGAAAGTATTAAAGTATTAAAGTAAGGAGTTTGATAACTTTAGTTGATGTCTGACTGTATTTGAGACGTTTCTTCTTTGGAGCTTCGTCACAGCTCTAAACACATATGTATATATGTATATATATATATATATATATATATATATATATATATATTCATGTTTGCTCTTGCTGTGTCTATGGAGCTATGAGGAAGAGGAGGGTGTACTCACAGAGGCTCCAGGCGTCCAGCAGCTGAGTCACACGGAGACTGAGAGGGAACGCTGAGGACACCTCCACACTCACGAGGAAGAGGAGGAGGAGGAGGAGGAGGAGAGGAAGAGGAGGAGAGGAAGAGGAGGAGGAGGAGACGAAGGAGAAGGAGAAGGAGGGGAGGGGGAGGGGAGCGTGTTGCCTCTCCTCTCAGCTTGACTGGATGAACAGGTTTCATCAGGAGAATAGGAGGCAAACATTACCTTACACACACACACACACACACACAGGCACACACACACACACACACAGGCACACACACACACACACACACACACACACACACACACACACACACACACACACACACACACACAGGCACGCACACACACACAGTCACACAGTCACACAGACACACACAGGCACACACACACACACGCACACACACACAGTCACACAGGCACACACACACACACACACACAGGCACACACACACACACACACACAGGCACACACACACACACACGCACACACACACAGTCACACAGGCACACACATACACACACACACAGGCACACACACACACACAGTCACACAGTCACACAGGCACACACACACACACAGGCACACACACACACACACACACACACACGCACACACACACACACACACACAGGCACAAACACACACACAGGCACACACACACGCACACACACACACACACACACAGCACACACACACACACACACGCACACACACACAGGCACACACACACAAACACAGGCACACACACACACGCATACACACACACACACACGCACACACACACACTGGCACACACACACACACGCACCCACACACACACACACACATACACACACGGGCACACACACACACACGCACACACACAGGCACACACACACGCACACACACACACACACACAGGCACACACACACACACACACACACACACACACATACACACACAAACACATCCACACACACACACATCCACACACACACATACAGGCACACACACACACACACATCCACACACACACATCCACACACACATCCAGGCACACACACACACACACACTCACGGGCACACACACACACACACACTCACGGGCACACACACACGCACAAACACGGGCACACACACAGTGTGTGTGTGTCTCAACACCTGCGGCTCAAACTCACTCACTTTGTTTTTAATATTTAAACCCAGGAAGTAAAATCATCCTAATAAAGTCAACAAACTTTACGGGTAACGGGGACTTTCTAACTGAGCTGTGTTTCTAGTTCAGGGAATTCTTGATTACTCATAACCTGGAAGAGGGGGGGAGGGGGAGGGAAGAGGGGATGGGGGAGGGGGGAGGGGGGAGAGGGGAGGGGGGGCTAAGTACTCCTTCCTGTCCGTTTAACCTTTTAACTCTTATGGCCTAATCAACTGTGATAAGACTGATATGTGGAGCTGCATTCACTGAGGAACACACACACACACTACACACACACATACACACACACACATACACACACACACACTCAGTCACTATCCAGGCCGAGCTGTTGGAGTCGGATGAAAGTGAATTTGTTTTGTTTGTCTGGCGTCAACAAATATATAAATTAACTTCATGTGTTCTCAGAAATGTTTTTCTCACGTAACGTCAAAGCAGAAGTTAAGGAGTCGCCCCCTGGTGGTCAGGAGAGAGAATGCAGCTTTAACATGTGAAGCATAGACTTCTATACAACCAGAGTGTGTGTCCATGTCCTCTAGAGGTGTAAACTGAGGATGTTGGATTAGACGCTTCACTTCTGCTCACATTCAATCTCGGCTGATTGATTGTTTGATCTGCTTCCAGACCTGTGATTCATCTTCACACACACACACACACACACACACACACACACACACACACACACACAATGTAGATGTGCACTAACCTCATATAATCTATATAATCAGGGGGCAGGGTTTTTTTATTATTATTTTGTTCCCACTGAGAAAATCCTGATTCCTCAGTGTGTGTGCGTGTTTGTGTATGCATTTGTGTGCGTGTGTTTGTGTGTGTGTGTTTGTGTGTGTGTGTTTGTGTGTGTGTGTGCGTGTGTGTTAGTGTGTGTGTGTGTGTGACTGTTTGTAGGTTAGTAAAAGATTGCTGTGGCCGTAGATAAGAGGATTAGGGTGGAATTAGTGTCATTCCTCCATCGCCGCGGGCAATAGATTCATATCGATTTTAATCAGACAAAAAAAGGATCTGCAGATAAAAACAGACGGAGGCCGACGGACTGACGGAGTGGAGCTGGTCGGGTGGAGCTGGTCGGGTGGAGCTGGTCGGGTGGAGCGGGTCGGGTGGAGCAGCCCGAGGAGCTGCATGTAGGAGCATTCAGACTCAGGAGCTCTCTGGTTGAGGAATCTCCCCGTCGGCATCACCGTGGGATGTTGGACCAGAACCAGCAGCGTTAGCTGGAGCTGCTGGTTCTGCTGGTTCTCTGGTTCTCTGGTTCTGCTGGTTCTGCTGGTTCTCTTGTTCTGCTGGTTCTCTGGTTCTGCTGGTTCTGCTGGGGGTCACTGTGGCCCGGCGATGCCGGCGTGGCGTCCGCTGTGGCGGGCCGACCCGTGAAGCATCATGAAGGTGGACCTGCTGACCTGCTTGGCGCTCGCCGCCGCCGGCCTGGTTGCCGTGGCAACCGGCGGGCGCAGCTCCGGCCGCCGGAGGCACCAGGAGGTGTTCCTCCTCGGAGAGAACCGCAAGTTCAAGTTCGGAGGGTGAGGCTCGCGTTCTGATGACCGGTCACATGTTCTTGTTTGTGCTGCTGACGGTTTGTTTAGAAAGGGTTCCGACTCGATGTTTGTTCACGTGTTCAGGCAGCAGGAAGACACTTTGGAAGGGTCGGATTAGAACGAGCAATACTTTACAACACAACAGAACTCAGAACTCAGAACTCAGAACACAGAACACGGCCATCCCATCATCCCTGAACAAGACTGAAGTCGATCAGAGGCGTTTTGTGGGAGGAGTCCGTAAATGTAGAACGGACAAAAAGGACAAATTCAAGACAACTGTTACTCCCGGACCGTCTGGGTAGTTCTGTGTTCACTGTCTGTTCTGTTGTCTGTCACTCACCTGGTCTCTCGGTTCAGACTCCTCCCTCATTGTTTCCACCTGTGCCTCATTGCCCTGTGTATTTAGTTCTGTGTCGACCTCTTGTCTGGGTCGGTTTGTCTCTAAATGTTTCCCAGTAAAAGTATGGTTGTTCTTCGAACCTGACTTCCTCGTTTCTGAAACTCTGCAATTGAGTCTTATTTCCTGTGACTGCCCGCCAAGCGTGATTATAACAATTTCCAAAATGCCTAACTTTGGCTCATTATTGTAGCGCCCCCTATTGTTCAAATCACAGGAGACTTTGTATACATGTTACAGGATGCAATGTGAACATATGCTGCAAGTTTAGAGCGATTAAAGGCAATAGTGTCGAAGTTATGAGTATTAAAAACAAGACACGCCCCTAAGAGGTTCATTGGGCCGTATAATCTGAACACAATAACACATATAAAACTTTTTACATATAATAGTTGATATCGGTTCAATGACGATCCACAGAAGGTTTGGTGTGAATCCGACCCGGCGTGCAGGAGAACTGGACAATTATGGGGTTTTCACCAAATTCAAAATGGCGGAAAAACTTAGTGGGCGGAGCTTAGGGGTCTGAGAGGCTTTCTTGTAGAGCAGGTCCAAGTGGACATGGGTCAACAACTTCAAGTCAATAGAACATTCTGGGTGAGGGGCGTGGCCGGTCAAACTGAGGGGCCTAGAGAGACATTCGTTAAAACCCAAACTTGACGTCTACATCAAACGTCTAGTTTCACCAAACCTGACCAGCTCCACAAAGTCGCTCCGAGAGGACGCTAATCAATAACGACTGTAAATAAATAAACACTAAATAAATATTGACCATGAATAAACAAGAACTGTCCTTCCAGAATGTTGCATGTCTACTATTATATATTATTATAATAATATATTATTAATACTGGTGCATTATGTAAAAGCAGGATTTTACGCATCATTTTAATGGTTCTCCGTCAATCAATCAACCAATTAATTAGTTTATTTCTTTATTGATTTTTTCTTTTGGAGGGGAGCATTTGTTTGTTGGTTGGTTGGTTTTGTTTATTTGTTGTTTTGTTTGTTTATTTGTTGTTTGGTTTATCGGTTTGTTTGTTTGTTTATTTGTTGGTTGGTTTGTTGTAAACCTCGACATCATTCCTGAAACAGAAGTTGTTATGTAAATCTGTCAGATGAATGTCGTGGAGTAACAAGCACAACATTTCTCTGATAGTACAGCAGTGCGACAGGAGAGTTGATGAAGAACGGCCTCCTGGGAAATGTAGTCCAACACGCTCATCATGAGCGGGATTATAAATTATGAGTTACGAGGATGGTCCTGGATCAGATGAAGCTCTTTGTGATACATGAAGACAAATGAACACATGTTCACACGTGCACATGTGAATAAGTGCACGTATGAACATGTGCACGTGTGAATAAGTGCACGTGTGAATAAGTGCATGTGTGAATAAGTGCACGTGTGAATAAGTGCATGTGTGAATACGTGCACGTGTGAACATGTGCACATGTTTAGTGTGCATGTGTGTTTATTTATTCCGTTGAGCCGAGTCTTGTTTCAGGTTTTGGCAGAATGAGAGAGAGCTGCAAGAGAAAACCACTAACTGTGTTCTTCTTTAAACCCTGTGTATGAGTGTGTGTGTGTGTATGAGTGTGTGTGTGTGTGTGTGTGTGTGTGTGGTGTGTGTGTGTGTGTGGTGTGTGTGTGTGTGTGTGTCTGCAGGCGTATTGACTACAAGCTGAAGAGGCAGGACAGCACGAAGACGCTGCTGATAAAGAGCGAGCAGCTGCTGAGGATCGAGGAGCACGACTTCGCCATGAGGCCGGGCTTCGGAGGTCCGACACACACCAATTTTTTAATAAATATAAATTGTTATACACTTTAATCACTTAAACTAAAAATGGGAGATATTTTATTTATTTATTTATTTTTATTGTTTTTAATTTGTTATCATATAATCTCCTATTTTATTTATTTTTAAATGTTGCTTTAAATATTTTATTTTATTATTTAAATATATTTAATCATTTTGTATATATTTTGTATATAATTATTATATTTAATAAATTCTAATCCTATTTTATTATATTTAATTATTTTTAATATATAGTCTTATTTTATTTATGTTATGGAACATTTTATTTATTTATTTAATTTAATCTATTTTATTTGTATTTAATATTTTGCCCTCTATGGAGACCCGGTCTCCCACGGAGGCTTCGTGGTTTTCCATTTCAATTTGAAGCTATCCTACACACATGCGTACACACATGCACACATAAACACACACACACACGCACACACACACACAAACACACACTTCACTTCCTCCCTGAAGATTTAACCCGCTCCCCCACACATCGTCCCACGCTGATGATGTGACGGTGGGCACTGGTCACCCAGACAACGGATGTGTTGATCCCCAAACCACCAACACTGACCCAGATTACACCATTGTGTGTGTGTGTGCTTGTGTGTGTATGAGCGTGTGTGTGTGTGCGTGTGATAATGCATTTGAAATACAGTAGGACTCTGTGTACTCACTCAAATATAATTGTGTTTTTTTGGCAATATAATGAGTGCCTCTGTGTGTGTGTGTGTGTTTTTGTGTGTGTGTCTGTGTGTGTGTGTGTGTGTGTGTGTGTGTATGTAGGTGTGTATGTGTGTGTGTGAATTGTGGACGATTCGTGTGCATTAATCTGGATTATATTCCAGCTCTGGAGCAGATGGAGGGAAAAAGTGAGGTCTGTGATGAAGCTCGTTGACTGAGGACGAACCGCTCATACGACACGCTAAGAACATATCAAAGGACAGGAGAGAGTGTGTGTGTGTGTGTGTGTGTGTGTGTGTGTGTGTGTGTGTGTGTGTGAATAGAAACCGTTCCCTCCACAGTCCTGAACTTCACAGTTTCTTGTTAGTTCCTGCCTATTTTAATGTAGTATTTCTAAATTGAGGTCAGCCTCTAAAGGACGTCTGTAAACGTAAATGAATCCCCACAAACTGCTTTAGTTTTTATTCTGTGACTTCGTGAGACGGAACGCTGCGTCGGTGTTTCTGCGTTGCGTGTCTTTGATTGACAAAGAGTTCCCGCCATGAAGAAATCTGTTTACGTTGACACCATCCGATAAATTATCCTGCAAAACATTTGTCTTCCTTATGAGTCTGTTGACATGTGGAAATGGTTAAAAACTCCCCTTACTCCACGGCAACAAAATAGCAGCGCAATGTTGCAGCGCAACAGTGTAGCAGCGCAACAATGTAGCAGCGCAACAATGTAGCAGCGGTGTATGACATGTAACATGTCACATGTAACATGTGACATGTAACATGTTAAGTGTCTTTGAGTATCTTAAAAAGTGCTATATAAATTAAATGGGTTATTATTATTATCATTAACAACGCAGCCTGTCTGTGTGAGTGTGTGTGTGTGTAAGTGTGTGTGTGAGTGAGTATGTGTGAGTGTGAGTGCATGTGTGTGTGTGTGTGTGTGAGTGTGAGAACATTGATTACATGGCCGTGTTTCACACATGGCTGAGGCCCGTATGGAGTGTGTAGGAGAATCTCTCGTTAATCTCCACGTTCACATGAACGACATGAAGCTCCTGAACGCATCGCGGCGTCTATCTGAGCACACACACATTGGTGGAACTATAATATAAATAGTTGTCCGTTTATAGTTTCTTTGTTGTCATTTAGAGTCTCTTTGAAAGGTTTCTGGTCATGTTGTAGTGTTGTAGTTTTATAGTTGTGTAGTTTTATAGTTGTGTAGTGTTGTAGTGGTGTAGTTGTGTAGTCGTGTCCCTCTCCATCGTCATGGTGACTCTTCCTGGTCGTCCAGTGACCCCGCCCCTCAGCTGGAGGAGCGTTACTTCACTTTTCACTGGAACCGGCTGAGCAGGAAGTCCCCGCCCCATTTCCTGGTCTGACCGCTTGTTTTGTTGTTTTTAGTTCCTCCTCAGATCAGGGATGAGATGTTTCTCCTTTATCGACTTCAGTTGGCGGTAGCGGATAGGAACTGATCACAGATCAGCGCATCCATCACTGCGGCGTTCCCTGAAGGTCTCACGGCGTTAACGATGTGACGGCTGATCGTTGACGTGGCGTCGGAGCGCTGAACGCCGCTCTGGACCCCGGCGTGAAGGAACGCGGTGAAGAAGAGCGAGAGAGAAATAGAGGGAGAGAGCGAGCGAGCGTGACCTTCTGCTGCAGGGTGTTTCCCACCAAAGAGCTCTGGTTGCCGTGGTTACTCTGAATGCTGAGTCTTCTGGGTGCTTTATGGTCCTGTCAGGGGAACTTCATTAAATAAAGTTCTCATTGAGCATCTCACACTCTGGAGAACAGCTCTCGCCCCCACGATGGGCTGGGCGGATACAGCTGCTGGACCAGGTCCAGGACCAGGAGGCTAGACCAGGTCCAGGACCAGGAGGCTGCTAGACCAGGTGCAGGAGGCTATACCAGGTCTAGGAGGCTAGACCAGATCCAGAGGCTGCTAGACCAGGTCCAGGAGGCTAGACCAGGTCCAGGACCAGGAGGCTAGACCAGGTCCAGGACCAGGAGTTTGCTAGACCAGGTCCAGGAGGCTAGACCAGGTCCAGGAGGCTATACCAGGTCTAGGAGGCTAGACCAGGTCCAGAGGCTACTAGACCAGGTCTGGGCTGAGTTTGTGTAAACTCAGATGTGGTTTTAGGGAGTTAGGGTCCAAAGCCTTTTTAATATGTTCTTGGTCTTAATAAACTGAGTCCAGTCAGGGACCCGGGTCCAGAGGACCGGCTCCAGGTGTGTTGCAACTACAAGTGATCCAAGTGACACCACGGTAGTTCACGAGAGGCGGCGGCATGCGGGTCCATTACTCAGCGTCGGCTCCTCTGTCGGCGGCTCAGGATTTATCGTCTTTTGCTTTCAGCAGAACAAAGCATCTCGTCCTCGGCTTTGTTCTGCGGAGCTGTAGGAGCAGCGCTCGCGTCTCAAAGGACTCCAAATGTAAAGCGGGTTTCATATTTTCAGCATTGTTCACCTAATGATGTTCTTTCTTCACCGTGATGTCTATCTTATCTCCTTGTTTCTGAGTTGTCCTTCCTGTAAAGTCTTTTGTAACTTCTGTTTAGAAGAACTTTATGAATGAACAATGCGGTTTTAAAAGAAACTTTGTAGATGCTAGATTACACACAAACTATATGTAGCCATCAGTTTGAGAATGCTCATTAAATCACGGTTGCAACAGCAGGTATAATGCATCCTAAATGCCTGAAACAATCCCATTTACACCTGGTAATCCTGGTGAGGGCGGTGGCGGGTCACAGCTGTCAGGAGTGATTCATCAGCAGCTGGAGGCTCATTCTTCTGCTGCAGAGCGACACGCAGCCATCCAGGGTGAGGCAGGAGCTTTGGGCCGTGGCTAATCCGGAAATTAGTTCATTTTTGGTGAAGGTTAATTTGTGTCCCCGTAAAAAACACTTTCACCGACGTATGAACACGTCCCCGTAAACCACCTTCAGTACTTATGACCTCGTCCCCGTAAACCACCTTCACTACTTATGACCTCGTCCCCGTAAACCACCTTCACTACTTATGACCACATCCCCATAAACCACCTTCACTACTTATGACCACATCCCCATAAACCACCTTCACTACTTATGACCACGTCCCCATAAACCACCTTCACTACTTATGACCACATCCCCATAAACCACCTTCACTACTTATGACCACGTCCCCATAAACCACCTTCACTACTTATGACCACGTCCCCGTAAACCACCTTCACTACTTATTACATTACATTACATTACATGTCATTTAGCAGACACTTTTATCCAAAGCGACTTACAATAAGTGCATTTCAACCTAGAGTACAAACTAAGAACAACAAGAATACAGAAAGTAACATTTCCTCATCATAGTCAAACTACAAAAGTACCACAATAAGAGCCATTCAAGTGCTACTAAAGTGCAAGTCTGTGACCACATTTACACACTTATGACCACATCCCCATAAACCACCTTCACTACTTATGACCACGTCCTCATAAACCACCTTCACTACTTATGACCACGCCTTTATAAACCACCTTCATTACTTATGACCACGCCTTTATAAACCACCTTCACTACTTATGACCACGCCTTTATAAACCACCTTCGCTACTTATAACCACGTCCCCGTAAACCACCTTCACTACTTATGACCTCGTCCCCGTAAACCACCTTCACTACTTATGACCTCGTCCCCGTAAACCACCTTCACTACTTATGACCTCGTCCCCGTAAACCACCTTCACTACTTATGACCACGTCCCTGTAAACCTTGAAATGTGGGCGGTGGACCGAGGACTCTTCTGACTGCTTGACTTGATTTGGGCGTTCCAGGTGCGGCGCTCCCGGTGGGCATCGACGTGCAGGTGGAGAGCATCGACAGCATCTCAGAGGTCAACATGGTGAGCGTCCTTAAACGCACCACGACACAGGAGACACACCCTCACAACTCCACCACACAAATTGTTCTTATTTTAACGAAGTAACGAAATATGTCATAATCTTTTCCCAAACTTTTTTAAGTACTTCACAATGCGTGTGTTTTCTGAACATTAGATTTCATCCGTTACATTACATTTATTTTTGTTACAATTATTTCATACAAATGTCACCTTTTTAAGGGAAATAAAACAAACAGAAAAGGAGAAAATTAAAAATAACACATAATAATGTGACGTGAGGAATACAAAAATATATATAAATATTAATATATATATTTACATATGTATTCATATTTATTAAAAAAAAAAATATATATTAATATTTATACATATATATATATGTATACATAAATAAATATATACACATACAAATATTTATTCATATGTAAATATATATCCATATATCTAAATATATATTTATATATATTTCTTCACTTTTTCTTTAAGAACCCCTGTAAGGGTGAAAATGCTCCTTGGACGTTTCAATGCTTCCTAATGAAACATCCCATAATGACCTCCTCAGGACTTCACTATGACTCTATACTTGCGTCACTACTGGAAAGACGAGCGGCTGGCGTTCCCGTCGCGGACCAATCGGAGCCGGACGTTCGACTCGCGCCTGGTGAAGAAGATCTGGGTTCCCGACGTGTTCTTCGTCCACTCCAAGAGGTCCTTCATCCACGACACCACCATGGAGAACATCATGCTGAGGGTGTACCCCGACGGCAGCGTGCTGTACAGCGTCAGGTGTGGGGGGGGGGGCAGCGTCAGGTGTGTGTGTGGGGGGGGCAGCGTCAGGTGTGTGTGTGGGGGCAGCGTCAGGTGGGGGGGGGGTGTCTGAGTTCGGCCATCTTGTTTTTTATTGCAAACCAAATATCTAGCAGAGGTACGACTGAAGGTAGAACTATGAAGGACTCCGGCGTTGAGTGTGTGTGTGTAACGTGAGGTGTGTGTGTTTGTAACATGTGTGTGTGGTGTGTGTGTAACGTGAGGTGTGTGTGTGTGTAACGTGTAACATGAGGTGTATATGTGTGTGTGTAACGTGTGTGTGGTGTGTGTGTAACGTGAAGTGTATGTGTGTGTGTAACGTGTGTGTGTGTGTGTAACGTGAAGTGTATGTGTGTGTGTAACGTGTGTGTATGTGTGTGTGTAACGTGTGTGTATGTGTGTGTGTAACGTGTGTGTGTGTGTGTGTGTGTGCAACGTGTGTGTGTGTGTTTCAGGGTGACGGTGACGTCGCTCTGCTCCATGGACTTCAGCAGCTTCCCCCTGGACACACAGAACTGCTCCCTGGAGCTGGAGAGCTGTGAGACACACACACTCACACACACACACACACACACACGCACACACACAGTCCAGTAGCACCCTCCTCTGATTCCGTGTCTCCCCCACAGACGCGTACAACGAGAACGACCTGATGCTCTTCTGGAAGAACGGGAACGATTCTCTGCGGACGGACGAGATCGTCTTGTCTCAGTTCTTCATCGAGCACTTCCACGCCGCCAGCGGGCTGGCCTTCTACAGCAGCACGGGTGTGTGTGTGTGTGTGTGTGAGTGGCCTTCTACAGAAGCACGGGTGTGTGTGTGTGTGTGTGTGTGGCCTTCTACAGCAGCACGGGTGTGTGTGTGTGTGTGTGTGTGGCCTTCTACAGCAGCACGGGTGTGTGTGTGTGTGTGGCCTTCTACAGCAGCACGGGTGTGTGTGTGTGTGTGTGTGTGGCCTTCTACAACAGCACGGGTGTGTGTGTGTGTGTGTGGCCTTCTACAGCAGCACGGGTGTGTGTGTGTGTGTGTGTGTGTGTGGCCTTCTGCAGCAGCACGGGTGTGTGTAGGTGTGTGTGTGTGTGTGTGGCCTTCTACAGCAGCACGGGTGTGTGTAGGTGTGTGTGTGTGTGTGTGTGTGTGTGTGTGTGTGTGTGGCCTTCTGCAGCAGCACGGGTGTGTGTGTGTGCATTGACATTAAGAGGAGGAGTTATTGTATTATAGGGTCAGAACCCAGAGACATGACCCCTGACCTTCCCCCCCCCAGGCTGGTACAACCGCCTCTTCATCCACTTCATCCTCCAGAGGCACATGTTCTTCTTCCTGCTGCAGACCTACTTCCCCACCATGCTGATGGTGGTCCTGTCCTGGGTCTCCTTCTGGATCGACCGGAGGGCCGTGCCCGCCCGGGTGTCCCTGGGTACGTACAGATATGGAGAGATATATGTCAATATATATATATATATATATATATATATATATATATATATATGTATATTAAATAAATATATATTTATACATACATACATATATATATTAATGTATATTTATATTATATATATAAATATATATATTCATACATACATTTATATTAATATATATATTAATATATATTTAATTATACATACATATATATATCCATATGTATATACATATATTAAATATATATATTTCTATATATATATATATATATATTTATAAATATACATATGATCTATAAATATATATACAGTATATATAGAAATATATATTAAAATATATGTATATATATGTGTTCTATATATTCTTTTATTAAAGTATAAATATATATTTAAATATATTTGTACATATATAAATGGATTTTTTAAACTGTAATATATATGTTTGTATATTATATAAACATATATATGTTATATATATATATAAAACATAAATATACATATTTAAATATATATAATAAATGTATAAATGTATATATATATATGTATAGATATTAATATATATGTTTGCTTTAATAATAATGTATATATTAATAATAATATATATTTAAATATACCGTTATATTATATATATTTATAAATAGTATATTGTTCCATTTCTGCAAATAGATACCCAATAAGGTTTTTTATTTTTTTTCAGTATTTATAAGCTCTATATTTTAATATAGGAATATATATATGATATATATATATATATATATATATATATATATATATATATATATATATATATATATATATTATACATTTGGGGGAACTATTGGCAGAAATGGAATGAAATACAAATAAATCTCCTCCCCTGTAAGACTAGATCTCTGTCCTCATTATTATGGGATGTCGCCCTGCAGGCATCACCACGGTGCTCACCATGTCCACCATCATCACCGGAGTGTCCTCCTCCATGCCCCAGGTACAGCTGCGTGTGGTCTTCAGGTGCATTCGGTCTTCTGGGCTCTGGGGCTCTGGTTCAGGGCTCTTAGAAAGTCCAGAACCCAAACTAGAGGGGACCAGAGTCTCAGACCACCTCAGCAAATATTAGTTTTAATAATTTAATTATGATATTATAATTATAAAGGAAACCAATAATTTAATAATGAAATTAAATGTATTTATATTAAAAATAAGGTTTTGAAACACCGTGACGCCTTAAGGATTAAAATAAAGAGAAATGTCTACTAAATAATTTTAAATCTTTTTTTAAAATGTATGTGCGTTGGGGGACCTGAATAAACTCCTGTTCTGTAGATAATCTTTCTCATATAAACAGCAACACTAACATATATTTTTAGACTTTTACCATTTAAATTACATATTATTTTAATAATTAAGGTAAGGAATTAAAATAACTGAATAAATAAACATGTCAACAAAGTAATTAAAACAAATCCCATATATCTTTTTTTAAATGTACGTGGTGCGTTTGAGGAAATTAAAAGAACTCCTCTCATGGAAAGAAGAAACATTGACAGGAAACAGTCAAATACAAAAACCTGTTCATTGAAATCAAATAGATGTTACTGTGTCTTTAAATCCTGCTGCTGGTTTTATATTAACGTGTTTCTCTGTGTGGACCTGAACGCCCCGCGGTCATGTGACCTCCCAGGTGTCCTACGTGAAGGCCGTGGACATCTACCTGTGGACCAGCTTCCTGTTCGTCTTCCTGTCCGTGATCGAGTACGCGGCGGTGAACTACTGCACCACCCTGGAGGAGATGAGGAAGATGAAGAGGGGCAAGGTCAGCGCGTGTGTGACGTCACGTCGCCCTCTAGTGGACACACGGGGGCATTACAGCAATTATCTTTAACACTTCATTTATTTCAACTGCACTACATTTATAATAAATAACATGATACATTTAATGGTGCCGTTGAAAATCAAGCGCAATGATAGTTATATATTTAATTTTTCACTTTTATTTTTGTTCCTATTATTGTAATTATTAATTTATTGAATATAATGTATTGCTTGTATCAACATGTGTTTCCTTCTATTTTAACAAAATAAGATTTTATTTCTCTAAATTGATATGCTTCACTTTTATTGTTGTTCTATTATTGTAAGTATTACTCCTTGAATACAATTCTATAGCTTTTTATTTATTTATTTTATTTTTGAGCAATCTCAATGATTTTTCTTGGGATTAAAAAATATATATTTAATTGTTTTTATAGTTTTTACAAATAAAACTCAACACGCATAAGATCATATCTTTTTAAAAGTCATTTAATCTAAAATATGTCTTTGTTGTTAAAGATCTGCTTCTATTTCCGGTCCTAAAAGACTGAATAAAGTGAATCTTTGTGATGTTTGTGATCACATGTATTGATTAGTCTTCAAACGTGACGTCACTCATCTCTCCAGATCCCCTCCACCTTCAACGCCAGCCAGGCGATGGCCTTCGACGGCTGTTTCCATGACAACGACGTGGAGCTGACCCCGTTCGCGCGCAGCTCGCCACCCTCCCTGACCTCTGACCCCCTCGGCGCGCGGACCCCGGACGGCCCGGATGCGCGGCCCCGCGAGGGGACCCGCCTCCACCGGCAGCGGTCGGTGCGCGAGAACGTGGACCTGTTCGTCAGCAACAGTTACGTCATCGACTCGTACTCGCGCCTCGCCTTCCCGCTGTCCTACCTGCTCTTCAACACCATCTACTGGAGCCTGTACGCCTGAGCCGGCCAGAGAGCATGCTGGGAGATTGAGTTACTGGTCGAGGAACTCTTTGTTAGGACTGACTCGCTATGTATTTATTTTATTAAACTGTCCACGTGACTGTTATCTTATACTCTGAGCTCTTATTCTGAAGGTGTTTCTTGACTTCGTACATGAGGGGAGCCAAACAGCTATTTATGTTATTTAATGTATGTTCATTTATAATAATAATAAAAAAACATGTGGTGGCTCTTTTACAAGCTTTATACATCTTTTTAGACTTTTACCATTTCAATTGAATATTATTGTAATAATTATAATAATACAATTTAATGAACAAAATAATAAATAATAGAACCTACACAGTGTAGCGTGTAGTTAAAGTTATAGTAAGTATAGTAAGTTCATAGTTTTGAAATCCAATTATATACAATAATAATAATAATAATAATAATAATAATAATAATAATAATAATATTTTTGATTTTCTTGTTACATTTTCTCGCCTAAAAACATTCGTGTTTCTAAATAAAACCTGCATTAATACAACTGTTACAAAATAGATAAATACATAAATACACATATGTATTCACAACGTTCGGTTGTTTCCATAGCAACGACAACGTGCGCGTGCGTCAGCTAGTTCCGAAAAAAGAAACGTCAACGGGCGGAAAAGACGCGAAGCGAAGTCCCGCAAACGGCCCGTAGAGACAGCCGCGAACGGAGCTCGGCGCCCCGGCAGTAGCAGCAGGAGGAAGAGGAGGAAGAGGAGCCCAGAGAACAGGTGAGTCACACCGTACAGAGTGACGCGTCGGCCTTCACGTGCTCACGCGGTTCGCCCGGTGACGCCGGCTAGCTTCGGTTAACGGCCAGCTAGCTAGCTTGAGTTAGCCAGGAAGCGCCCGTTGGCCGCCCCCGCTGCGCATGAACTGCCGGTAATACACCGGAAAAGACGTTAAAACCACCGTTAACTCCACCGATGTGTGCGTGTTTGATTCGTCTCGTTTCAATGCCCCGGTGAACCGTAACGAGGAACCAAAAGACCGTTAGAGTCGCTTAAATGGATCCGAGATCAGCCGTTAATGTCAGTTCGTTCTCAGACAGCAACATTTCTGACGGCAAGTGTGACGTCATCACGTCATCTTTAATCCAGTTAGGGTTTTACTCTGACTACAACAGCTCTGAATGTGATTTATAAAGGTTTAATTAATTAATAAATTAGGGGTATATATATTGACTTAATACAAATGTTTTAGTGAAAGATGCGTCCACCTGCTGGTCACCTGTGGGTTTACCAGTAGAGACCTGTTGGTGTTTACCAGTAGAGTCCTGTTGGTGTTTACCAGTAGAGACCTGTTGGTGTTTACCAGTAGAGACTTGTTAGTGTTTACCAGTAGAGTCCTGTTGGTGTTTACCAGTAGAGACTTGTTAGTGTTTACCAGTAGAGTCCTGTTGGTGTTTACCAATAGAGACCTGTTGGTGTTTACCAATAGAGACCTGTTGGGGTTTACCAGTAGAGACTTGTTAGTGTTTACCAGTAGAGACTTGTTGGTGTTTACCAGTAGAGTCCTGTTGGTGTTTACCAGTAGAGTCCTGTTGGTGTTTACCAGTAGAGTCCTGTTGGTGTTTACCAGTAGAGACCTGTTGGTGTTTACCAGTAGAGACTTGTTAGTGTTTACCAGTAGAGTCCTGTTGGTGTTTACCAGTAGAGACTTGTTAGTGTTTACCAGTAGAGTCCTGTTGGTGTTTACCAATAGAGACCTGTTGGTGTTTACCAATAGAGACCTGTTGGTGTTTACCAGTAGAGTCCTGTTGATGTTTACCAATAGAGACCTGTTGGTGTTTACCAGTAGAGACCTGTTGGTGTTTACCAGTAGAGTCCTGTTGGTGTTTACCAGTAGAGTCCTGTTGGTGTTTACCAGTAGAGTCCTGTTGGTGTTTACCAGTAGAGACTTGTTAGTGTTTACCAATAGAGACCTGTTGGTGTTTACCAGTAGAGACCTGTTGGTGTTTACCAGTAGAGTCCTGTTGGTGTTTACCAGTAGAGTCCTGTTGGTGTTTACCAGTAGAGACTTGTTAGTGTTTACCAGTAGAGACTTGTTGGTGTTTACCAATAGAGACCTGTTGGTGTTTACCAGTAGAGACCTGTTGGTGTTTACCAGTAGAGACCTGTTGGTGTTTACCAGTAGAGACCTGTTGGTGTTTACCAATAGAGACCTGTTGGTGTTTACCAGTAGAGACCTGTTGGTGTTTACCAGTAGAGTCAATGTTTCCATTATGTCAGCTGGTGTTGGGACTCATTTCCTCTCTTTCTCTCTCTGTCTGTCCCTCTCTTTCTGTCTCTCTTTCTCTCTCTCTGTCTCTCTCTCTCTTTGTCCCCCCCCCCCCCCCCCATAGACCACTCCATCAGCCCGTTGAGTCACATGACGTCGCCCCAGCATCTTCTGTGTCCAACTGATCTACAGGTGCCGTTCCAGCTGGAAGCACTGGGTCCAGGATACTTCTACTTGTACCAGGTACTGAGCTCCCCCACACACACACACACACACACTCACACAGCTGGTGGTAACCACTTCATTGTCACATCTCACAACCACATTCAAGTGTTTGGAAAAGTCCTGTCAGTTTATTTTCTGGTCTAACGTTTACCTCTATTATTATTTTACATCACCATGGAAACCTCAAACCTCCATAGGAATACTTCTAACGGGAAGAGAGATAGAGGAACGTCTCAGGATCGACGTACAGGGTTGTGTTTCTGTGAAGTAGAAATAACAAGATGACAAAGTAATAGAAACGTGAAAAATGTACTGTTCAAACAATACAATTGACCTGATTGATGGTTGAGGCCTCGTGAGGAGGAGGAGGAGGAGGAGGAGGAGGAGGAGGAGGAGGGAATCTATAGCAGAACTGATGCAGCTCAAAGGGAAAGGTGTCAGTGGGAGGGAGGAGGAGGAGGAGGAGGAGGAGGAGGAGGAGGAGGAGGAGGAGGAGGAGGAGGAGGAGGAGGAGTGGACTCTGCAGCTTTACTGCTCTGTGGTTGGTGGCCCCCGAGACACGTGCTGACCCCTCAAACTGCAGCCTAACTAGGGCTTCCACACACACACACACACACACACACACACACACACACACACACACACACACACACACACACACACACACACACACACACTGTTGAGTGGCAGCGACATGTGAGCGCCTTCACATTTGCTATTCTGGTCAGGGGAGGGGGAAACCGTGCAGGCCGGGGCGTGGGGGTGGGGGGGCAGAGGGGGAGGGGCAGCCGGTCCGTCCTGCTCGGCTCTCTCGTCCTCGCCGTGCCACAGAAGTCTCGTGCTTTATTCCCACTCCAGGCCGCTGAAGATGGGGTGCTGCTTTAGTAAGGAGCTGAACCCCGGCCCCCCCAGCGAGAGGAGCAGCCTGCTACAGGGCGGGGGGCCCCGGGGCCGCCAGCAGGGGGCCGTGGCGCAGCACGTGTGCCTGGAGGAGGAGGAGGACACGCCGGCTCACAAGAAGGAGGACGAGGAGGGGCGCCCACACCCGGACTATAAAGTTCCGCCGGGCGGCGCCGGAGATCTGAAGCCGGCCGGCTATCGCCGTGACGACGAGGGAATTCTGACCGTGGACCCCCGGGCGGACCCGGCGCCCGGCGGCGAGCCGGCCCCCTACATGGAGGTGCCCGCGCACATGTCGGCCAAACGGAAGATTCTGGAGAACGCGGCGCTGCGGGCCCAGTGGTTTACCAGGCGCCCCCCCCGCTCGCCTCACTGCCGGGGGGCCGGCCCGCTGAGAGAGGCGGCTTCCCCCAAAGTGGAGCACGAGGAGCAGCAGCAACAGCAGCAGCAGGAGGAGGAGGAGGAGGAGGAGGAGGAGGAGGAAGGCGAGGAGGTCCGCGCCGCGTCGCTGCGTCACGGCCTGGACACCAGGACCCGGAGCTTCTACAGCATATGTTCCATCGACGACGACGACCTTGAGCACGACCTCGGACCCCAAACAGCTGGAGCCGCGGCCCCGGGGACAGCTGCCCGGCCCGCGGCGGCCGGCCAATCGGACGGCGAGGCGCTCTTCGCGGTCCGGGGCCACGAGGAGCCGGCTCCGGCTCCGGCACATGGCGCCGCGCTGCCACGCACCCGCTCCTCAGAGGAGAGCGCCGACTGTCCCTGGGACCCGCTGCCCCCGGCAACCAGCGAGGGCCCTCAGGGGCCTGGAGACCGTCACCAGGATGAGGCCAAGGAGTACATGTTGATGACATCACACACAGATCAAAGGCCGTGTGAGGAGGAGGCCCCCGTGCAGAGAGTGTGCCCTCTGGCTAGTTTCCAGGAGGCGGAGCTTGGCGGTGCCTTCAGGGCCCTGGGCCGCGGTCTGTGTGAGTCGGACCCGCAGCAGGTCCACCCGGCCGTGGACGCTCCTGAACCGGCGTCCCGCGGCCCGAGTCCTTCGCAGCTCGACCAGCCGCTGGACAGCCGCTCCCTGCAGAGCCACGCCATCCCTGTGGGCGTCGCCAGGAAGGAGGAGCCTGACGGAGGTCACGGGGGCACGGCAGAGACCCCCCTCACCGAGGTGTCCTCCGTGTCCTCCGTGTCCTCGGGGTCCTCGGGGTCCTCGGGGTCCGGCCTCTCAGCCATCGAGCCGACCGCCTTCCGCCCCCACGAGGATCTACCGCCGCCCTCTGACCTCCAACTCGCCTCCGTCACATCGGATCAATTAGACGTCGGCTCGAGCAATCCGGCGTTTAAACCGAGCGGCACCCCACCTCCTCGTCGCCGCGCCGCGCCTCCACCTGATGGCGTGAGAGCCGACGTGGTGTCGGATCCGCCGGGCCAGGAGGCCCCCGTGAGACACGCCGTGGAGAACGCCAAACCCCATGATGTCACCGATGTTTCCCCTGAGCAGAACCGTTTCCTGTTGTCGGAGCTCGGAGACAGTCAGAGCTCAGAGCCCGACTGGGCGGAGCCTGATGTGGAGGTGGAGCCTGAGGTGGAGCTGGAGACGGATCCTAAGGTGGAGCCTGAGGTGGAGGTGGAGCCTGAGGTGGAGCCTGAGGTGGAGGGGGAGCCTGAGGTGGAGCCTGAGGCGGATCCTAAGGGGGAGCCTGAGGTGGAGGCGGAGCCTGAGGTGGAGCCTGAGGTGGAGCCTGAGCCTGAGGCGGAGCTGGAGGTGGAGCCTGAGCCTGAGGCGGAGCTGCAGGCGGAGCCTGAGGCGGAGCTGGAGGCGGATCCCGGGCTGGAGCCTGAGGTGGAAGTGAAGCCTGAGGTGGAGCCTGAGGTGGAGGCGGAGCCTGAGGTGGAGCCTGAGGTGGAAGTGAAGCTGGAGGCGGAACCTGATGTGGAGGCGGAGCCTGAGGTGGAAGTGAAGCCTGAGGTGGAGCCTGAGGTGGAGCCTGAGGTGGAGGCGGAGCCTGAGGTGGAGCCTGAGGTGGAGCCTGAGGTGGAGCCTGAGGTGGAGGCGGAGCCTGAGGTGGAGCCTGAGGTGGAAGTGAAGCTGGAGGCGGAGCCTGATGTGGAGGCGGAGCCTGATGTGGAGGTGGAGCCTGATGTGGAGGTGGAGCCTGTGGTGGAGGTGGAGCCTGTGGTGGAGGTGCCTCAGGTGGCAGCTCCACCAGACGGCCCGGATGGGATGAAGGGTCAGGCGTCCCAGGAGGTGACCCCTGACCCCGTTGGCTCTCCTCCTGAGACGTCCCATGGTGCGGAGTCCTGGGCCGTGGCGCCGGTGGACCCGGGTCAGATCGACGTCTACGCCTCGACGCCGTCCTACGAGATCCACTTCCTGGGCCCCGAGGAGGGGGAGAGGGAGGGGGGCATGAGGGAGATGGTGTCGGAGCTGCTGGGGGAGGACGCCGACGCCTCCGTCCGCCGCCTCTACCCCCACCCCTGGATCAGGCTGGGCTCGGGGGAGGAGCCCGGCGGGCTCTGGGCCCGGGCGGCGTCCGGCGCCGAGCCAGAGGACCGGATCCCGGCCCGGGTCTCCGAGCTGCAGCCCTCCATGGCGCTGCTGGGCGCGTACCCCTACAGCACCGTGATGCCGCAGGGCCGCTGCGTGTGGGACTGGCACACGGACCGCCCGCCTGCGAGTCAGGTGACCTCTGACCCCGTGGTCCCGACCTCTAACTGAAGTGGACCGTGATGTGTTTCCTGTCGTCTCATTGGTTCATGTCGACGCGCTGCTGGAGGAAACACGGCGTCGAGCTTCATCTCCGTTTCCTGTCGTCTTCCTCTTCAGGCGCCCGCGTCCTCCCCCGGCCTGAACCCCGATGCCGAGGCGTGGACCAATCGCGGCTTTGACCTGAGCGTGGCGGGCCCCGCCTACCTGCAGGCGCCGCAGCCGTGGCTGCAGTTCCCCAGCGTGCTGACCGATGAGGAAGGTAGTCTGCTGTCCTTCATGTTCATCGCCGTACGCTACGGAACGGATTACCCACAATCCACTGCGTGTCCGTTGACGTTCTAGGGTACGAGCCGGCGTTCCAGCTGGAGGCCGCGGAAGTGGGCGTGGCCGAGGCCGGCGCCCCGGAGTACCAGCCGCTGTCCGCTGAAGCTCCTCCTCCGGTCAACGGCGAGCCGGTGGACCCGCCCCTCTCCGGTAGCGCCGCAGTCCGCCGTGTTGACGCCGCCCCCCGGGGAGCGGCGTCATCACAGGACGTCTTTGGTTCCAGGAGACGGCGCCGAGGAGCTGCGGCGGGTTCTGGAGTCCTGCCTGACCCGGGAGCACCTGGGCAGCGACCTGTACCTCACCTCCCAGATGGACGGCGACCAGTACGTTTCCATAGCGACGCTGGCCAGCCTGGACAAGATCAAGCGCCTCAGCACGGACCTGGACCTCATCGCCCGCATCCTGAAAGGTCCGCCTCCGACCGCGTGATGTCACGTCCTGTCGGGGGAGGGGCCTGAAGGTGTGACCTCCTCTCCTCTCATTGGTCCACAGCTCTGCCGCTGGTGCAGGTGGCGCCGTGTGGGATGAAGGTCCGGCCCAGTCAGAGCCGCTGTGTCCTCATCCTGAGGGAGATCCCCAGCTCCACCCCGCAGGAGGCAGGACCTCCTCTCCTCTCCTCTCCTCCTCCTCCTCCTCTTCATACCATCCTCCTCTCCTCTTCCTCTTCATACTATCCTCCTCTCCTCTCCTCCTCCTCTCCATACCATCCTCCTCTCCTCCTCCTCTTCATACCATCCTCCTCTCCTCCTCATACCATCCTCCTCTTTATCCTCTCTTCTCCTCCTCTCCTCTTCATCCTCTCCTCTCCTCCTCTTCATACCATCCTCCTCTCCTCTCCTCCTCCTCTTCATACCATCCTCCTCTCCTCTCCTCCTCTTCATACCATCCTCCTCTTTATCCTCTCCTCTCCTCCTCCTCTTCATACCATCCTCCTCTTCAGACTCTCTTCTCCTCCTCTCCTCTTCATCCTCTCCTCCTCTCCTCTTCATACCCTCCTCCTCCTCACCCCTCCATGTGTGTCCCCCTCTCCTCCAGGAGGTGGAGTCTCTCTTTGACGAGGAGAAGCTCCCAAAGTTCCTGAGCTGTGAGTTTGTGGGCAGCGACAACTGGTTCGTGACCTTCGAGTCGGAAGCCGACGCTCAGCAGGTGAACAGAACTCCTCCTCCTCCTCCTTCTCCTCCTCCTGGCGCGGCGTGGTCTCCAGCTGCTCGGTCTGTGTCCAGGCCTACAAGTACCTGAGAGAGGAGGTCCGGGCGTTCCAGGGGAAGCCGGTGATGGTGAGGATCAAGGCCCGGCCCCTGGGCGCCTCCTCCTTCAGCCCCCGGCCCCCCCCGCTGGACCCGTACGCGCCCCGCTACCCCCCTGGCGCCCAGCGCCCGCTGTACGACCTCACCCACGAGGTGTGGGCGTCGGCGGCGGCCGGCTACCCGGACTGCGCCGAGGTGAGCGCCGGTCACATGACGCGTGGCGGGTCCTCAGAGTGTGGCGTCTCACCCGCTGCTGCTGTTGTTGTTGTTGTTGTTGTTGTTTGTGTCGCCAGCACCAGACGCTGATGAACGACATCATGAATGGGTTCTCCGACTTCAAGCCCTACAGCCCTCGCCGGCCGAGGTACACGCCCCTCGCCGTGTGTGTGTGTGTGTGTGTGTGTGTGTGTGTGTGTGTGTGTGCTCATGACCCGTCTCCTCCAGGAGGGGCTCCCGGTGGGCCGGCCCCCGGGACCGCCGGCAGCCCGGCCCGACCGGCTCCCCGTCGGAGCCGCCGGCCGAGGAGCGCTCCTCCTCTCCGCCGACGCCGAGTCGAGGACGCTCACGGGGAAACGCACGCCGTCAGAGCCGAGGGGGAAGGGCGCCCCCTACTGACCGGGGGAGGTAACGACACCCACACACCTGGTGGTGATAATGATGGTGGTGGTGGTGATGATGATGGTGATGATGGTGATGGTCCCTCAGCCTATTGATGTTGTTGTCTGCGTCTCTGAAGGAGAGGAACCTTCAGCCAGAGGAGGAGAGACAACGCCCGGTCCTGGGACCGAGCCGCTGAAGTGAGTAGCCAGAGAGCATTCTGGGAGTTTGTGAAGCTTGTCGTGTGTTGACTGTGTGTGTTTGTGTTTGTGTAGAACTCAGCCAATCAGTCGCCTCCCTGCCAGCCGACTCCTCCCCCCGAGCTCGGCCTCACCAGCTTCCCTCCTCTGCCTTCGGCAAACGTCGCCACGGCCCCGGTACCTTCAGAGGACGGCGCCGCCAAGGTGACTCTGTGCGACACACACACACACACACACCCCTCAGACTGTGTATCACCGTGTCTGTCTTCTGCTGCTCTTCCCAGACTCCAGTGAGTCCATCAGCGCCGGCGCCGCCCCCGGAGCAGACCTCAGATCAGTGAGTGTTCGCTCCGCTCCTCCGGCTCTCGGCCCCCTGCTGAGTTTCACCTGGCGTGACTTTGTTCTGCAGGAATGTGGAGCGCCGTGCGGGGGAGAGCGGCGAGGCCCAACCGGCGCCGCCGACACGCGACCCGGACCCGGTAAGTAATGTGCGCCGCTGACGGCTTAGAGTTCAGCTTTTGGTTTGACGTCTCCTGTCAAGACGTCCCAGTCTCAAAAGTTGGATGTGGTCGTTGAGGAGAAGTCGAGCACACACGAGACCCTTAAAGTGACAGTAGCACCGCTCGGCGCCCCTCCTCCACATGATCGGAAACGACAACGAGCAGCTAACGACACACATCGCAGAAGCTCGCACACAAACGTCTCTCGTCCCCCAGAATGCAGCAGTACGACAGAGCGCTCTACACGTGTCACATGTCGCATGTTTGAAAGTGAACCTGTGCTCTGATTGGCCAGGAGTCCAAGAGGCCCAGCTACGCTGCGATCTGCCAGAGGGCGTCGTCCAATGAGCCGCTGTCGCCCGCAGACCCCGCCCCTTTGGAGGAGGTGCACGCCCCCACCTTTCCGGGCCAGGCGTCCGAGCCGTCTCTGTTGCCAGGGTGATCCCATCCGCTGGAACAAGAGGACACTTTCTTTAAGTTTTTTTTTCTTCACATAAACTGAAAATGTATTTATGTATTGAATCATCTGTGGCTTCACACGCATGAGGGGCCAGACGGAGCAGGACCGGATGGGTCCAGGGTCCAGGTCCAGGGTCCAGGTCCAGGACCAGGGTCCAGGTCCAGGACCAGGGTCCAGGTCCAGGACCAGGCTGGATGTGTGAGTGGTCTTCAGAGAGCAGGTTCTGTTGGGCTGTCCTCTCCGTGTATTCGTGGTTCTTCTGTACAGGATGTTTATTTCTTCACTTGTTGTTCCCTACATGTATTCTAGTGTTCTGGTGTTCTGGTGTTCTGGTGTTCTAGTGTTCTAGTGTTCTAGTGTTCTGGTGTTCTGGTGTTCTGGTGTTCTGGTGTTCTAGTGTTCTAGTGTTCTGGTGTTCTGGTGTTCTGGTGTTCTGGTGTTCTGGTGTTCTGGTGTTCTAGTGTTCTGGTGTTCTGGTGTTCTGGTGTTCTAGTGTTCTACTGTTCTGGTGTTCTGGTGTTCTGGTGTTCTAGTGTTCTGGTGTTCTGGTGTTCTGGTGTTCTGGTGTTCTAGTGTTCTAGTGTTCTGGTGTTCTGGTGTTCTGGTGTTCTAGTGTTCTAGTGTTCTAGTGTTCTAGTGTTCTACTGTTCTAGTGTTCTAGTGTTCTGGTGTTCTAGTGTTCTAGTGTTCTGGTGTTCTGGTGTTCTAGTGTTCTACTGTTCTGGTGTTCTAGTGTTCTCCTGGTCTTGTTGTTCTAGTGTTCTTTTGTTCTGGTGTTCTCGTGGGTCTCCAGGTAAACGTCAGCCTGGTGAGGCCTTCAGGTACCGGAGGATCAGTCCGTCGTTCCCCTCAAAGCTCTGGATACCTTTACACCTTTATTACTACATAGCTTTTTTTTAACTTTCCTTTTAGAATTGGTTTGATCTTTTTATTTGACAGCAGTGCTCAGTGCGGTGTGTTCAGGACCCTCGGGACACCTGAGGCTCTTTCTGTTGGCCAACAGCCTTTTAAATGTAGACGGCATGCGTGACTCTCTGTACAGATGTACATATTGGTGAGCGGAGATTAAAGTGCCTTTGAAGTTAGAAGTGCTCTCTGTGATCAATCAATAACTGATTCAATGATTCCCTGTGACATCACGGCGCTGCGGTTCCGCCTGCACACCAGCAGGTGGCAGGCGAGTCACATGACACGTTCAGCTTCACACGGAGGACGCTGTGATTTGTGGAAGTCTGTGTGACGTCATCACTGATGAGACTAATGATGCCACTTCATTAGCGGCGGCTTGACCTTTAATACTAATCACGTGACTCGCCTGTCATAACGAGTCAAATACATCAACCAGAGAAGCAGGAAGTGGACATATAATAAATAAACACATGATTGTTGTTGTTTTAGGCTTTAATGTTGTCAGCTAAGTGAGTAAGAGGGTGACATTAAATTGTGCTCGTTGAAAACATAAATCAGTCATGTTTGAAAGACAATGTACCGAAATGACCAAATGGTTATTGAAGCTTTACATTTTATATTTCAATTTAATTAATAAGAATATTATTTAATTTCTTTCATAATTGATCATTTTATATTTTTATTAATTTAATTGAAAGATTTTTTTCTTCATTCATTTGACCTTCTAAAAAAAGAAAAATGTTTTATCAAAGCTTTTAAATATAATTTGTATTTATTAAAATATTGTTTTCTGTATAATTTCTTCATATTAATTTCCCTCCTATGTTAACAGTACCCACAATATTTTAATAACATACATTTCATTTGAAGCTTTTAATTCTATATTTAAATGTTATTCAGTTTTAATATAATTTATTTTTTATTTATCTTCTAGAGAAAGTAATGTTGAAGCTTATAAATTTATGTTATGTATTTAATTAAATGTAAATATAATTACCCTCCCAGATCTATAATAAACACAAATTAAATAATTAATTAAAATTAAAACAAGTGATGTTGAAGCTTTTATGTGTGTATATATATATATATTTAGTTCTTTATTATTTCCGTTTAGTACATTTACAAAACAAACAACTTGTAAAGATGAAAATATATTAAAATGAAATCCAGATAGTGGTTCATGTGGAAAACTACACCGTCACCGCTGTAAAGTGCGGCTGCGCGCGGCGCCCCCTGCCGGTGATGAGCGGGCACGCGCCTCCTTCCTCCGTGGAGTCACGTGACACCAGCGGCAAGAAGCTGCGAACGGCGCTGACTGGGGCTGCGCGCGAGCCTCCTCCTCCTCCTCATCACCGGCAGCAGCACCGCGACGGCACCGAGCGACCGGGGGTCTTCACGGCTTCATGGCGGGCCCCCGTTAACGGAGAACCGGAGCCGCGTTCGTTACCCCTCTTTGTTCTTCCTCGACGCCCCGACGTCTCTCGCGCGCCTCCGCCGAGGAGGGGCCGCCGAGGAGGAAGAGGAGGAAGAGGAGGCAGCAACCGGGGGAGCTGTGTTGTTTTACTCCGCGCACGAGCCGAATGGCGGACCGCGAGGCGTCGTCGGTACCGTTGGAGATCCGAGCCCGGCTGGCGGAGCTGGAGCTGGAGCTGTCAGAGGGTGAGTGGTTCACATCCCCCCTCCTCCTCCTCCTCCTCCTCTTCCCGCTCTTCCTCTTCCCCTCGTTTTCTCACCACCGTCATCATCATCCCCACCATCCACACCGGGAGCCTTCACCTACTAACGGAATCCAACCGTTCATTCCTGCGCCTCCTCCTCCTCCTCCTCCTCCTCCTCCTCCTCCTCCTCCTCTTCCTCCTCTT
Source organism: Liparis tanakae (assembly GCA_036178185.1). Lineage (NCBI taxonomy): Eukaryota > Metazoa > Chordata > Actinopteri > Perciformes > Liparidae > Liparis > Liparis tanakae. The sequence continues at coordinate 20,265,017 of CM070096.1, forward strand.
CCCGCTCCTCCCATCCAGATGTTTGTCATCCAGGGGGGCCGGCCTGTCCAGCTCCCTGTAGCCGGGAGAGGGTGAGGGCAGAGCGGGGAGACTCACTGCGGGACTCGGCCGCGGCTCTTTGTCTCCGCACGCGCACACACACGCGCGCGCGCGCACACGGCCCGTCCCGGGTTCCCAAAACAACCTGTTTATTTATTTATTTTGACCTTGAGAGGATGAGCCTATACCTGTCCGTGCGCGCGTGCTTGTTATCCGTGCGCGCGCGCACGTGCGGTTTAATAATAGCATTGCGATGCAGCCGCGTGACGGAGCAGCGGTCCGGCTGCCGGTGTGATCCCCTCCCGCTGCCGCTGCCTTTGGGCCGGAGGAGGAGGAGGAGGAGGAGGAGGAGGAGGAGGAGGAGGAGGAGGAGGAGGATGCTTGGGAGTATCCCCCCCCAACACAGGCCTGCTGTTGTTTCAGAGGGAGACAGGAACATGACATTCCTGCCGCTATATAATGGGGGTGGACATGTTTTATTCATGGGGCTTGGGGGGAAGGAGGAGGGGTGTGTATGTGTGTGTGTGTGTGTGTGTGTGTGGGGGGGGGTAGCAACATGGTGGACGTGCCCCCCCCCCCATCATCATCTCCTCCCGGGTCCATCTGCCACCAGAGACCACGCTGCCGCAGCGTGGAGGCACCTGCAGCTGAGGACACGATCTCAGGGTCTGGGGGTCCTAGAGGGTCTGGGGGGTCTGGGGGTCTGGGGGGTCCTAGAGGGTCTGGGGGTCTGGGGGGTCCTAGAGGGTCTGGGGGTCTGGGGGGTCTGGGGGTCTCGGGAGGACGGGGACTAGTTGCTGCTGCTTCAGGGTTTGGATTCTGGAAGCTGAAAACATGAGAGAGAGAGAATAAAAAGATATGAGAGAGACGATCAGGAACATCAGACACACTCACACACACACACACACACACACACACACACTCACTCATGCACAACACTTGATCAGTTCAGAGACGATCAATGGATCGACTACGATTGATCGATTGATCGCTGAACTCCAAACATTTGCAGATTTCTCCTGATTCTTTCCAGTAAACTGAATATTGATCAGAAGATTAATCAATTAATCCAAAACATAACAAGAGAACATCACATACCACGAGGAAGAGGCGTCGCTCAATGACTTGATTAGCTTATTGGTTAGCTGATTGATTAGCAGATTGATTGATTGATGGATCATTTTGATCATAAGAGCAAAAAGTAAAACACAAACATCTTCAATAAGAATAATAAATAATCCACTTTTCAGTTCCTAAATCTCTCAAATCTTTCTGCTCACTGATTATCCCTTATTGATTATCCCCCATTGATTATCCCTTATTGATTATCCCTCACTGATTATCCCTTGTTGATTATCCTTCATTGATTATCCCTTATTGACTGTGACATCACTGACATCGCCTGCTGCTCCTCCAGCAGGTGTTGGTCACATCATGTTTACTGTGAGGCGTTTATTGATTATTGATCTGTCTGCTTATCAATACGCTAGTTCCACTATTTAGAGGTTGGAGTGGTAGAGTGTGTGTGTGTGTGTGTGTGTGAGCAGCTACAGGTGTAAAGAAGGTAAATGTCCTCACAAATATAGTGGACCCTCAGCTCTCTCACAATAACAATAATGATGATTATTATTATGTTGTTGTTTATTTACTGAATATAGATTAAATCCTTGTTTACGATGAAGTGATGACGTTTTCTCGTTGTTGTTTTCATATCTTTGTGTTGTTGTTGTTGTTGGTTTGGACCGCGTTGACGTCACTTGTTGGTTTGTGAAAGTTTTGAAGTCTTGATTTGACTAGTAAACAGGAAGTGACCATATTAGGACAGAGGAGGAGTTACAAAGAGACGCCTCTCTGGAGGAGAGCTGTCAATCACCTGTAGCCCCGCCCCCAAAGCGCCCCCTGCTTCATGGCCTGTTGACCCTAAATGACCATAAAGTATAAATGATGACATCATCATCATGTATAGAAGAAGACTGGAGACTAGAGACTGAGACAAAGAGTCGCCCCCTGGTGGTCAGGAGAGAGAATGCAGCTTTAACACATGAAGCATAGACTTCTATACAACCAGAGGAGCCCCCTAGTGGTCAGGAGAGAGAATGCAGCTTTAACACATGAAGCTCAGACTTCTATACAACCAGAGGAGCCCCCTGGTGGTCAGGAGAGAGAATGCAGCTCTAACACATGAAGCAGAGACTTCTATACAACCAGAGGAGCCCCCTGGGGGTCAGGAGAGAGAATGCAGCTGTGATGATTCTCACACATGTTTTACTCCTCTTCACAGTTATGATCACACGTTTATTAACCGGCTGCTAGTTTTGTCAAACATGTTTTTATTCATTAATCTTGTCGACGTGTGATAATTAACACAAGCAGGAATTATTATGAATAAAAGAGATTAAACAATAATCCTTCTTCCTTGAGATGAATGATGTCCTGATTTAAATGTGTTTAAATATATGAAGGATGTCCAGGAAGTGATCTTAGGACGTTTTTGAGGATTTTTTGATAAAGGATAAAAATGATATTGATTATTTTCTATTTTATATAATACATTATAAATCTGAATATATTAAATTCATATTGAGGTCAAACCAAAATAATTGCAGCAAATCTGATCATTTTTGTGATGTTTGAGTCACAGAGCAACACAATTATTAATAATGATCAATATAATATTTAATACAAATAATAATACATTTATATAATAAAATATAATATACAAAATAAAGACGACTATCAAAACTCATCAGAACCAAAAGTGAGAAACTTCTTATTTTAACAACTTAAAAAATATTCAGAGAAAAGAAACAAAAAGCAACGAGAGGTTTATTATTTTGGGAGGAGGGTGGAGGGAAGGTAGAAGTCTGTAGGAAGGAAGGAAGGGGAGGAGGGCGGAAGGAAGGAGGGAGGAAAGAAGTAGAAGTATGGTATAGGGAGGAAGGAAGGACAGAAGGGAGGGAGGGATACATAGGGTAGTGAAGGAGGGTGGCAGGAAAGAAGAAAAAGAAGAAGTCTAGGAAGGAAGGAAGGGTGGGAGAATGATGGTATAGGGTAGAAGGTTGGAAGTTAAGCATATAGGAAGGTACTTAGGGAGGAAGGAAGGTTGTCACAGCGTGTCACATGACCTCATCTAAACGTCATCACCCAAAAGGGGCGTGGCCTTGACGTGGTAAACAACCCGTTTGTCAAGTCTGATGTATGAAGGGGGAGGAGACATTAGACACACACACACACACATACACACTCACACACACCCTCATACACTCACACATACAAACACACACACTCACTCAGGTATCGTCACTTCTCACATCTGATGCTTCAAATCCAAGATGGCCGTCTCAGGTCTTTTACAATTTATTTTTGCTCCAGGAGAACCGTTGCTAGGCAACACCCTCCCTGCTCTGCTGTGAGAGTGGAAGATGGCGTATCCCCACAGACCTGTGTGAGTGTGTCTGTGTCTGTGTCTGTGTCTGTGAGTGTGAGTGTGAGTGTGTGTGTGTGAGAGAGAGAGAGAAAGAGAGAGAGAGCAGAAGAAGAAGGAATGCTGCGGTTGATCTGAGAAAAGGCCTCGCAAAGATAAAACACACACACTCTCTCTCTCACTCTCTCGCTCTCTCTCTCTCTCTCTCTCTCTCTCTCTCACTCACACACAGACACCCACACACACACACTTTCTCTCTCTCTCTCACTCTCATACACACACACACACACACACATTCTCTCTCTCTCACACACAGATGAGCAGATTGGATCCAGATGTTTTGGCTGTTCTCCTTGTTCAGATTGTGAAATGCAGTTTTCAATTCCTCTTTCTCCATTCTTCTTTTGTTCCTTCCTTCCTATCCCTCTACTCCCCTACCGACCTACTCCCCTACCGACCTACTCCCCTACCTACCTACCAACTCCTCTACCGACCTACTCCCCTACCGACCTACTCCCCTACCTACCTACCAACTCCTCTACCGACCTACTCCCCTACCGACCAACTCCCCTACCTACCTACCAACTCCCCTACCTACCAACCTACTCCCCTAACGACCTACTCCCCTACCTACCTACCAACTCCCCTACCTACCAACCTACTCCCCTAACGACCTACTCCCCTACCTACCTACCAACTCCCCTACCTACCGACCTACTCCCCTACCGACCTACTCCCCTACCTACCAACTCCCCTACCTACCGACCTACTCCCCTACCTACCTACCTACTAACTCCCCTACCTACCGACCTACTCCCCTACCTACCGACCTACTCCCCTACCGACCAACTCCCCTACTCCCCTACCTACCTACCTACTCCCCTACCTACCTACCAACTCCTCTACCGACCTACTCCCCTACCGACCTACTCCCCTACCGACAAACTCCCCTACCGACAAACTCCCCTACCTACCGACCTACTCCCTACCACCTGCACCGACCTACTCCCACCTACCTCACCTACCTACCTCCTACCTACCTACTCCCCTACCTACCTAGTCATCTATACTTACCTACCTACCTACCTAGTCATCTATACTTACCTACCTACCTACCTAGTCATCTATACTTACCTACCTACCTACCTAGTCATCTATACTTACCTACCTACCTACCTACTCATCTGGCCGGTAGCCCCGCCCCCCACACGCTGCCTCGTGGCGTTGGCCGTCTAAAACAAAACTAATGTCCGTTATAATAGTAAATACATTATTTATTTATTCATTTAATCATTTTCTTTCCACTGGTTTTTACGTTGTTTATTTGTTCATTTGTTTATTTTGTATCTTTAATAACCGTCTGGACGGAGACGATGACGGACTGGGAGACCCGGAGAGGCTCAAACAGAGGCAAAACAATACTATATATATATATGTATATATATATATGTATATATATATATATATATATATATATATATATATATATATATATACATACTGTATATGTATATATATACATGTATATAGTATTGGTAATGGTCCTGGATGAGCGGATGAATGGCTCTAGCTCCGCCTCCCTCACGCTGGTGTCTCTCGTGTGTTTCAGGCGACATCACTCAGAAGGGTTATGAGAAGAAGAGGTCCAAACTGATCAGGGCTTTTGTTCCCCAGGCCAGAGGTAACCTCTGACCTCTGACCCCACACACACACACGGGGTCAACGCCCTCAGGACCTCACGTCAAGTTTTTACCTCATTATTTATTCAAAATATCATTTTGCTGCCGATCTCTGAACCGTCCTCATGCCTCCTCCTCCTCCTCCTCCTCCTCCTCCTCCTCCTCCTCCTCCTCCTCCTCCTCTTCTTCTTCTTCTGTTCATCTGCGCTGTGTCCACCGCTTCCTGTGAGCCGCGTCCGTGCACATCCGTGTGTGTCTATATAAATGTGTGTGTGTGTGTGTGTGTGTGTGTGTGTGTGTGTCTGTCTGCTGGCCCGCTCTCCTCTGTAGGCATGGAGGGGCCCATGTCCCACCGGACCCCCCTCGGCCCCCCCTCTGCGGCTCGGTTCCACCGGCGGCGGACCTCCGGCACCAGAGACGAGCGCTACCGATCAGGTAGAGAGAGAAGAAGAACGTCAGCGGTCACGCTGGTTAACACCACGGACTCCCCGCCACTCGGAGTCCTGGAGGAGTCTGTTACCTCCAGATGCTCTAGGATAACACACAATGCTTACCTGTTGTGTGAAAGAGTGAATGGATGGATGAATGAATGCATGAATGAATAGATGAATGGATGGATGGATGGATCGATAAATGCATGGATGGATGCATGAATGGATGAATGGATGGATCGATAAATACATGGATGGATGGATGGATAAATGCATGGATGGATGCATGAATGGATGAATGGATGGATCGATAAATACATGGATGGATGGATGGATAAATGCATGGATGGATGAATACATGGATGTATGAATGCATGGATAAACTAGAATGGGCACTTGGTAGAGCGCATACCTTCGCATATCACAAGATTGAATTATGAACAATTTGGCACTAGTTTCACGCAAATCGGATGCCAATTAACCGAGATATCGCAAATTTGCGTTTTTCACCTTTTCGTGACCTTGACCTTGACCTTTGACCCAATCACTCCCAAAAACTAATCGATTGTTCCTTGGGTCATGACCAATCATCCCACCAAGTTTCATAAGAATCGGCTCAGTTTTGTCTGATTTAGACGAATAACGGACAAACGGACAAACGGACATATTCACAAATAAATACACGGCGATCAAAACGTTACCTTCTGCATTTTCAATGTGAAGGTAATGAATGCATGGATGGATGGATGAATACATGGATAGATGTATGAATGCATGGATAAATGAATGCATGGATGGATGAATGCATGGAGGGATGGATGAATGCATGGATGAATACATGGATGGATGAATAAATTAATGAGTTGATGGATGAATACATGTATGTATGCATGAATGGATGAATACATGGATGACTGGATTACTTAATGGTTGCGTCTCTCGGCTCAGACGTCCACACCGAGGCGGTGCAGGCGGTGCTGGCGCGCCACGTGGAGCGGAAGGTGGCGGTGCCGATGCCCTCCAAGAGGCGCTCGCTGGTGGTGCAGACGTCCATGGACGCCTACACGCCTCCAGGTGGCCACACAGACACACACACACACACACACACACACACACACACACACACACACACACACACACACACACACACACACACACACACACTGTGAGGTCCTTCATAATGTACCGTTCACCAGAATATTTAAAAACCTCAATATCGTCAGATTTTCATCTTTTCCTACGGTCTTTGAACACATCGCGCTTATTTCATTTTCTAATTTTCTAATTTTAAATTTTTTTATTTCTAAAATGTTATTTCATTTTATTTGTCTTTATTTCATTTGACTTTATTTTATTTACTTATTTTTTATTTGATTTTATAAGTCAAATAAAATAATAATATATATATTTTATACAATTGAACTTTTCTTTATTTTGTATAGTGAATTGCAATATTAATTGTAATGTGTTATTCTTGTCTTTTCATTAAACTCTCTAATGTTGTGAGAAGTTGTTGTTATTGACGGCCCTCTCTCTCCAGGCCTGTCGCCCCTGTGCTCGGACTCGTCGTCGGGCTCGGAGGAGGAGGCGGGGCCTGGTGACGACATGTCCGGCATGGAGCACTGGATGAGCCGCCCCTCCCACTTAGGCCCCGCCCACCTGGGCTCCACCTCCTCCTCGTCCTCGTCCACGCAGAGCGGCGGTAGCGGCAACGCGGGCCGGCTGGCCGACTCGCTGGCGCACGCGCACATCTCGCACCTGGCGCACACACACCTCGGACACACACACCTGGGCCACACACACCTGGGCCACACACACCTGGGCCAGCTGCACCACCAGCAGAGCCACCTGTCGCAGTCGCACCACGGTGAGAACACGTTTAGCCCCTTCACAATAAAAGCATCTGTATTTGTATATATATATATATATATATATATATATATATATATATATATATATATATATTTCTTCTATTAATTTTAATCACTAAGAGATTTGTAAAGTTAGTGCAAACAGCTTTTCTGAACAAGATGAATATTTATTATACAATACATCACACAAGTTGTCTTCTGGAGTTTCCCCCCATGCTTTTACTTTGAAAAATAGAAACTGTACAGGTCAATTCTTTCTGCAAAAATTGTTTTATTCTTTTTGTTAAATGTGACTGTGTGTGTGTGTGTGTGTGTGTGTGTGTGTGTGTGTGTGTCCAGGTATCGGCCACCTGTCCCTGAAGAGGAAGGGCGCCCTCGGCGTGGTGGAGAACGGGGCGTCTCTGCGGCGCTCCTGTGAGTTTGGCTCTGACATGTTGTGGCCGCCGCCGCTGGAGTCCGACGGTACGTCACCGTGATCAATACTTTGATTCTGATTGATGATCATCATGTGACGCTAATTATTTATTTCAGGATGTTTGAAGTCCAACACATTTCTCTCAAAGGACCTTTTGTGCCTTTTAATTATCCTTTTAACAAATTTATTAAATTATATATATTTTTCTAATTTTAAATGTAAAATATGTTGTGTTTTATTAAAATATTGTATATTTAAATTATTTTATAAAAGTATTTAACATATCAAATATGTTTTTATTTTTTATATTTAATTATTTAACATATACATTTTTATTTAATTTTAAGATATTTAAAATATTTAACATATACAATATTTTTTTATTTTCAAATATTTAATATATTTTACATATAAAATATTTTTTATTTTGAAATATTTAAAATATTCTTTTATTTTAAAACATTAAAAATTAATAATTAAGTTTTATTTTGAAACAATTTGTCTAATAACAAAGTAAATGTGAAATGTTCGTTCCCTCCAGAGAACCACTCCGCCCCTCCGGACGTGACGGGCTACTCGTCTGACTCCTCCCACTCCCGCCACCGCATGGCCAACATGGGAACCATCGCCAGGAACACGCAGAAGTACGGCAACGCCGAGCGCATGGAGACGGGCGACGGTAAGAGTCGGCGACAACAACAACAACAACAACAACAACAACACGGCAGAAAGGGAGCTCAGATTTGGAACGCCGCCCTTAAAAAAAAAGAAATTAAATTGTTAATTTCCCAGCATGCTTCTCAACCGCTAGAAGCTCGTGTCGACATTCGACTGGCCGGTTGGCCGTCCGTTGCCGGGCAACCGACCAACAGTGTGTGTGGTTCCTGTGTGTGGTTCCTGTGTGTGTGACGGTGTGTGTGGTTCCTGTGTGGCGGTGTGGTTCCTGTGGTTCTAGGTGTCCCGGTCAGCAGCCGCGTGTCGGCTAAGATCCAGCAGCTGGTGACCACCCTGAAGCAGCCGCGCAGACCTCCACTCAGGGAGTTCTTTGTGGACGACTTCGACGAGCTGCTGGAGGGTCAGACGCCATCTTGAGTCTTCACTGACACTGTTATTGAGGGATCCAATCCCCCATCATGCATCAGGGTTGATCCAATCCCCCATCATGCATCAGGGTGGTTTCAATCCCCCATCATGCATCAGGGTGGATCCAATCCCCCAAGCTAAATATGAAAGGGAAAGCATTTGTGTCTCTAGACCGTAGCCCCGCCTCCATCCTCGTTAGCCCCGCCTCCGTCCTCGTTAGCCCTGCCTCCGTCCCCGTTAGCGCCTCCTCTGTCCTTGTTAGCCCCACCTCCATCCTCGTTAGCGCCTCCTCTGTCCTTGTTAGCCCCACCTCCATCATTGTTAGCCCCGCCCCCATCCTAGTAAGCCCCACCTCCGTCCTTGTTAGCCCCGCCTCCATCCTCGTTAGCCCCGCCTCCACCTCTGTCCTCGTTAGCCCCGCCCCTCTCCGGTCTGACGCCTCTGTCCTCGTCTCCAGTCCAGCAGCCGGACCCCAACCAGCCGCGGCCGGAGGGGGCGGAGATGCTGCCGGTCCGCGGCGAGCCGCTGGGCGTGGTCACCAACTGGCCGCCGTCCCTGGAGGCGGCGCTGCAGCGCTGGGGGACCATCTCCCCCAAGGCGCCCTGCCTCACCAGCCTGGACACGGCGGGGAAGGCCCTCTACGTCCTCACGTACGGTGAGGCCACGCCCCCACGCTCAACGCCACTTAGTGGCTCTCACCTGCTGGAACACTGTCGACGTCTCTCTCTCTCTCTCTCTCTCTCTCTCTCTCTCTCTCTCTCTCTCTCTCTCTCCCTCTCCCTCTCCCTCTCTCTCTCTCTCTCTCCCTCCCTCCCTCCCTCCCTCGTCTCCTGCTCCCTTTAGGAAAGCTGTGGTCTCGCAGCATCAAACTTGCGTACAACATCCTCCACAAACTGGGCAGCAAACAGGAGCCAATGGTCCGACCGGGCGATCGGGTGAGTCTGACTCCTCCCCCAGGGTGACTCCTCCCACTGACCTGTTTCTCCCTGACCCCGGTCCCTGACCCCGGTCCCTGACCCTGACCCCGGTCCCTAACCCTGACCCCGGTCCCTGACCCTGACCCCGGTCCCTAACCCTGACCCCGGTCCCTGACCCTGACCCCGGTCCCTGACCCTGACCCCGGTCCCTAACCCTGACCCTGACCCCGGTCCCTGACCCCGGTCCTTGACCCTGACCCCGGTCCCTGACCCTGACCCTGACCCTGGTCCCTGACCTCGGTCCCTGACCCCGGTCCCTGACCCTGACCCCGGTCCCTCCCTCCTGCCCCCAGGTGGCGCTGGTGTTCCCTAACAACGACCCCGTGGCCTTCATGGTGGCCTTCTACGGCTGTCTGCTGGCTGAGGTGGTCCCGGTTCCCATCGAGGTCCCGCTGAGCCGCAAGGTACTCCGAGATCCAGCTCACCTGGACTACCCTGGCATCATGTGACTCGTAGAACATGTGACCAGGAGAACATGTGACCATGATCACGTTCTCATGGTGCATTCAGGCTCCGCTCAGTGAACATGAGCACTGAAGGTAAATGATCACGTTCTCATGGTGCGTTCAGGCTCCGCTCAGTGAACATGAGCACTGAAGGTAAATGATCACGTTCTCATGGTGCGTTCAGGCTCCGCTCAGTGAACATGAGCACTGAAGGTAAATGATCACGTTCTCATGATGCGTTCAGGTGTAATCTAGTTAAACGTAGTGTTGGTGATGAACTAGAATAACTCCAGATGTTTTTTCCTGAATGAATTCTGAGTTTGCCCCGCCCCCTCCCTGTATCGTCCAATAGGATGCCGGCAGTCAGCAGATTGGCTTCCTGCTGGGCAGCTGTGGCGTTACCGTGGCGCTGACCAGCGACGCCTGTCACAAGGGCCTCCCCAAGAGCGCCACCGGGGAGATCCCCCAGTTCAAAGGTGGGTACAGGAAGTACACTGTGTACAGGAAGTACACTGTGTACAGGAAGTACAGTAGGAAGTACACTGTGTACAGGTAGTACACCGTGTACAGGAAGTACAGTAGGAATTACACTGTGTACATGAAGTACAGTAGGAAGTACAACATGTACAGGAAGTACAGTAGGAACATCTAGACATAAACGTGTGTGTAAATAAACTTGTAAATAAAGTAATAAATAAACTTAGAAATAAAGTTATATATAGAATTATAAATAAAGTTATAAATAAACGTATAAATAAACTTATAAATGAACTTATAAAGTAAAAAGAAAAGTTATAAATAAAATTATAAATAAACTTATAAATAAAGTAACAAATAAAGTAATAAATAAAGTAATAAACAAAGTGATTAATAAAGTTCTAAATAAAGTAATAAATAAAGTAATAACGTTGTAAATCCCCTGCAGGGTGGCCCAAGCTGCTGTGGTTCGTGACGGAGTCGAAGCATCTGTCCAAACCGCCCAGAGACTGGTTCCCCCACATCAAGGACGCCAACAACGACACGGCGTACATAGAGGTGACACACACGCACTCTCTCATCTTTCCCACGGGCCTTGAACACATCGTGCCTGAGCAAATGATTACATTCAAATTGGAGATTAATATTGTGATTTTTTTCTACGTGATTTATTTAAAGTTGACCCTGCACAATAAATATGCACATGTGTATTTATATATATTTATATCTATTTATATGCATATATGTATTTATATGTATTTATTTATTTATATTTATCTGTATTCATATGTATTTATTTATATGTATCTGTATTTATGTGCATGTCTTCGTTCTCTCCTCAGTATAAAACCTGTAAGGACGGCAGCGTGTTGGGAGTCACGGTGACCAGGGTCGCTCTGCTCACACACTGCCAGGCTCTCACCCAGAGCTGCAGCTACACCGAGGGTACACACACACACACACACACACACACACACACACACACACACACACACACACAGTTCAGAGCCTCGTGGTGTAACGTTGTCTTCCGTCTGTAGCGGAGACCATTGTGAACGTTCTGGACTTCAAGAAGGACGTCGGCCTGTGGAACGGCATCCTGACGGTGAGCGGGGGGGGGGGGGGGGGAGAGGGGGGGAAGAAAATAAGAAGAGTGATCATTTTCTGAGAATTTTTGTGTTTATGTGTGTGTGTGTGTGTGTGTATCTGTGTGTGTGTCGTGCAGAGTGTGATGAACATGATGCACGTGATCAGCGTGCCCTACTCGCTGATGAAGGTCAACCCTCTGTCGTGGATCCAGAAGGTCTGCCAGTACAAAGGTACACACACACACACACACACAGTCTTTCCTCTCACCTGTCTGTCACAGAGACTAACCCCCCCCCCCCCCCAGCCAAGGTGGGCTGTGTGAAGTCCCGGGACATGCACTGGGCTCTGGTCGCCCACAAGGACCAGAAGGACATCAACCTGAGCTCGCTGCGCATGCTGCTGGTGGCCGACGGCTCCAACCCCTGTAAGGGCCCCGCGGGGCGTTCAGGGACACGGGGGGCGGGGGCTTCAGGGACATAGTAGTAACTGCGGCCCACGGTGACCCCGTGGTGACCCCGCGGTGACCCCGTGGTGACCCCGTGGTCTCGTGTCTCAGGGTCCATCTCCTCCTGCGACGCCTTCCTCAACGTCTTCCAGACCAAAGGACTCCGAGCCGACGTCATCTGTCCCTGTGCCAGTTCACCTGAGGGCCTCACGGTGGCCATCAGGAGGTACACACACACACACACACACACACACACACACATATAGACACGCACACAACCTCACACACACACACACACACACACAACCTCACACACACACACACACACACATATAGACACACACACACACAAACACACACATATAGACACACACAAACACACACACATATAGACACACACACACACACACACATATAGACACACACACACATATAGACACACACACACACACATAGACACACACACACAAACACACACACACACATATAGACACACACAAACACACACACACGTATAGACACACACACACAAACACACACACATATAGACACACACACACACACATATAGACACACACACACACATATAGACACGCACACAACCTCACACACACACACACATATAGACACACACACACACACACAAACACACACACACATATAGACACGCACACAACCTCACACACACACACACACACACACACACAGACACACACACGCACACACACAAACACACACACACATATAGACACACACACACACATATAGACACACACACACACATATAGACACACACACACATACACACACACACATATAGACACACACACACAAACACACACACACATATAGACACGCACACAACCTCACACACACACACACACATACACACATATAGACACACGCACACACTGCCAGGCTCTCATGCACAATAATTCCATCCATTGTCATTTAGTCTCAGCTGACCCAGACACTCTCACGCTATATGTTTACTGTGTGTGTGTGTGTGTGTGTGTGTGTGTGTGTGTGTGTGTGTGTGTGTGTGTGTGCGTGCAGGCCGGTGGAGGACAGCAGCCAGCCTCCGGGCCGCGGCGTCCTCTCCATGCAGGGCCTGACCTACGGGGTCGTCCGGGTGGACACGGAGGAGCGGCTGTCGGTGCTGACGGTGCAGGACGTGGGCACGGTGGCGCCGGGAGGTACGTGTGTGTGTGTGTGTTCTTTAAACTACGTCGAGGTGCTGACCCCCCCCCCCCCCCAGGCCTGGTGTGTGTGGTGAAACCTGAAGGCGTCCCTCAGCTCTGTCAGACCGACGAGATCGGAGAGTTCTGCGTCTGCTCCGTCGCCACGGGAACCTCCTACTACGGCCTCACCGGC
>CM070096.1:20283766-20286266 GCA_036178185.1 Liparis tanakae
GAGACATGAGACATGAGTTATGAAGACATGAGACATGAGTTATGAAGACATGAGATATGAGACATGAGACATGAGACATGAGATATGAGACATGAGACATGAGTTATGAAGACATGAGTTATGAAGACATGAGACATGAGTTATGAAGACATGAGTTATGAAGACATGAGATATGAGACATGAGGTATGAGATATGACACATGAGATATGAGACATGAGATATGAGATATGAGACATGAGACATGAGACATGAGATATGAGATATGAGACATGATAATATAGTAATAATGACTATTAGCCTATCGTTATGAAGATAAGTCCTGTGATGCCGTCCCCCGTGTCCCCGTGTCCTCATGTCCTCATGTCCTCGTGTCCTCAGCGTGTACTCGGGCCACCAGTCCATCCTCATCCCCCCCGTGGAGCTGGAGACCAACCCGGCCCTGTGGCTGCTGGCCGTCAGCCAGCTGCGGGTCAGAGACACATTCTGCTCCTACAGCGTCATGGAGCTGTGCACCAAGGGGCTGGGGCTGCAGACGGAGGGGCTGAAGGTCTCACACACACACACACACACACACAGACCCAGCGTGTGTGTGTCCTCTCCAGCGTGTGTGTGTGTGTGTCTCCAACGTGTGTGTGTGTGTGTGTGTGTCTGCAGGCCCGGGGGCTGGACCTGTCCCGCGTGAGGGCCTGCGTGGTGGTGGCGGAGGAGCGTCCCCGCATGTCGCTCACACACTCCTTCTCCAAGCTGTTCAAGGACCTGGGCCTCCACCCGCGCTCCGTCAGCACCGCCTTCGGCTGCCGGGTCAACCTGGCCATCTGCCTGCAGGTGGGTGTCGCCACCCCCCCCCCCACCCCCCACCCCTCACACGCTCACCCTGCGCTGTGATTGGCTGCAGGGCACGTCAGGACCGGACCCCACCACAGTGTACGTGGACATGAGGGCGCTGCGGCACGACAGGTGACCCTCGTCTTCATCATCACCTTCCTCACCGGACAGAATCCTGACTGACTGTGTGTGTGTGTGTGTGTGTGTGTGTCTGTGTGTCTGTGTGTCTGTGTGTGTGTTTCAGGGTCCGGCTGGTGGAGAGAGGGTCTCCTCACAGTTTGCCGTTAATGGAGTCCGGCAAGGTGAGTCAGACTCTACAAAGCACCGAGTCAGTGGTGAGTCAGTGGTGAGTCAGTGGTGAGTCAGTAGTGAGTCAGTCAGTGGTGAGTCAGTGGAGAGTCAGTAGTGAGTCAGTAGTGAGTCAGTCAGTGGTGAGTCAGTGGTGAGTCAGTAGTGAGTCAGTCAGTGGTGAGTCAGTCAGTGGTGAGTCAGTAGTGAGTCAGTAGTGAGTCAGTCAGTGGTGAGTCAGTGGTGAGTCAGTGGTGAGTCAGTAGTGAGTCAGTCAGTGGTGAGTCAGTGGAGAGTCAGTAGTGAGTCAGTAGTGAGTCAGTCAGTGGTGAGTCAGTGGTGAGTCAGTAGTGAGTCAGTCAGTGGTGAGTCAGTGGAGAGTCAGTAGTGAGTCAGTAGTGAGTCAGTCAGTGGTGAGTCAGTGGTGAGTCAGTAGTGAGTCAGTCAGTGGTGAGTCAGTCAGTGGTGAGTCAGTAGTGAGTCAGTCAGTAGTGAGTCAGTCAGTGGTGAGTCAGTCAGTGGTGAGTCAGTGGTGAGTCAGTGGTGAGTCAGTAGTGAGTCAGTCAGTGGTGAGTCAGTGGAGAGTCAGTAGTGAGTCAGTCAGTGGTGAGTCAGTGGTGAGTCAGTAGTGAGTCAGTAGTGAGTCAGTCAGTGGTGAGTAAGTAGTGAGTCAGTCAGTGGTGAGTCAGTCAGTGGTGAGTCAGTGGTGAGTCAGTAGTGAGTCAGTCAGTGGTGAGTCAGTCAGTGGTGAGTCAGTGGAGAGTCAGTAGTGAGTCAGTAGTGAGTCAGTCAGTGGTGAGTCAGTAGTGAGTCAGTCAGTGGTGAGTTAGTAGTGAGTCAGTGGTGAGTCAGTTGTGAGTCAGTAGTCAGTCAGTGGTGAGTCAGTTGTGAGTCAATGGTGAGTCAGTAGTCAGTCAGTGGTGAGTCAGTCAGTAGTGAGTCAGTCAGTGGTGAGTCAGTAGTGAGTCAGTAGTGAGTCAGTCAGTGGTGAGTCAGTGAGTCAGTCAGTGGTGAGTAAGTAGTCAGTTAGTGGTGAGTCAGTAGTGAGTCAGTTGTGAGTCACACCCGCTGATGCATTGTGGGTAAATCTTTGTTTTATTCATCAAGAAAACAAAGAATTTATATATTTATAGATGATCGATATATTAAATTAATACATCGGTTTTAATTATTTTATTTTTTTATTTTTATTTAAACAACAAAATATTAAAACAATTAAAAAACCTGCAAAAAAAACATTAAAATGAAATAAACATCTAAAATAACATAAACACGATTAATGATGAAGATATGTGGACAACGTCGTTGTGTTTGACTGTTTGTTGTCGAGGTAAACACGTTGTTGTTGTTGTTGTTGTGTTCAGATCCTGCCTGGAGTTCGTGTCA